>JBBMOL010000167.1:0-106922 GCA_037954665.1 Laguncularia racemosa
ATTGGTTGGTATTCTCATGTCTTTTGCCTTCCCAATTAAAAATTTCTATTAGAACAAGGGTTGAAACAATCATATCCTCAATTTCACGTGAAATAATCACTAATCCGTTAATATTCTTACCTGATATAAACTGGATTTGATCCTTATTGTCCTTCTCTCAATCGCCTTAGGTTTTCTCTAGAGAGCTTCTCCTCCTTTTCTTGCTTTTCACTGTATTGTTCCTGTGAGGGGTGAAAAAGAGGAGAGCTAGGTCAACATAAAGTATTTATATTTTGACTATAAAAGATCATTTGCCCCTCAATTTTTATGAAACCCCTACCTTAGCCTTGGTTTTTATTTATATGTTATAATAGGAAATATTAAAAACTTCAGGTATTACAATTCTATTTAGAAGAATGAAATATTTATGGCTTTTGTAGGCTTTATTGTAAGATGTAATATCTTATAGTATTCTATATTCAAAAAAGAAGTTAAAAGGGTTTTTGTACTACTTTAAAACCATTAATTTCAAAGGTTTCTAGTGTTATCAACACCTTATGTACACTCTTTAATGTCATTTTGAGTCCATCTCTATTAACACTCAATAGTCTTCAATTTGTACATGGTGAGCTATTACGCTTAGTAACCTCAGGGGCATGATAGGTTCTCTTGTAATCTAAAAAGCTTTAGCTACTAGGGGCCACTGTAGTCTACCATTATGAACAATTAATCAACAAAAGTGCAAACTTGCTTGCAAAGAAAACAGTGGCGGTTACCCTTCCTTAAACAATCTATAAGTTTTGGGTGTAGCCTCTCCTTAGAAATAACATTTACTTCTTAATTGTGGGCACTCTAAAGGTTATTGCTTGCCCTTGCACTTCCAACACTAAAGGAATGAGGCACTCACAATCTTTCCTTTAATGAGAGAAATTATGGGGGTGCAAAAATTTCTTGTTCTTCCCACTAGATCTTGATCCTTATGGTCTCTTCCTAAAAATGTTCACTCTATCCCTCATAGACTCAACTTCTTATTTCTTATCATTTTCTAGTCCCTTACTTTTTCCACCATCTCTTTAAATGTGCAAACTTTCAAATTCAATCACCTTCTATTTTGAGGTCCATTCCTCTTGCAAAAACTTGCATTTTCAGCTCATCACTATCTAGTAATCCTGGGAGCAAATTCCATTAAACAGTTAAATTCTACTTGACATTGATTGTTTACTAGGGGACCTCTCACTGTTATGGTGAAAAAAATCCTCATTGTGATTAGCCTAAAGTCTATTTGGAAACTAGTGCTCTAGGAATTCCCACTTAAAGTCCTAAAATATTAGTGGCTATAAGGATCTTCTTTTAGACTCCCACCAAGCCCAAGCTCATAATTGTAGTAAGTACGAAAATTTACCTTCAATTTTCAAGGAACCTCAAAAGCCTTAAAAAGCCCTTAATCTGAGATATCCAATCCTCGACTTCATCGGGTTATCCAAAAGTGCCCTCAAATATCTATTGCATTGAATGAATTCTAGAAATTTACACCCTTTATGGTTAGGGCTCTTTGGGGTATGAGATGAACCATGTCAGCTAGTGTAGCTAGTTGTGGCACTTCTATAGCTATTAGCAATGGTGGTTTGGGGTTCAGTGTTGGGGGGTGGCAAAGTTGGTGCTAGCAACGGTGGGCTCGGCACTAGCAATGGTTGAAACACTCTCTAAGAAAACCTTAAACCATTCATTTTTCTTTCAATCATAACCAATATCAAATAGTTTTGGGCTCTAGGGAGATTTTGTTCTTGTTCATTAACCCTGGCATTAGCATTTTGCAAGGATTAAACCCCTTGTCCTCTACGACATTTGTAAAATTTTCTTTAGGTTAGCCTTTAAGGTAAAAAATTCATAACTCTACATATCAATTTATAAACTTGTTAATCTGCCATTTATAACAAGAATTATTTACACCTAAATACATGGCAAACAAAATAGAATAAAATATATTTTTTTTCATTAAATTTTATAAAGGTGATCACTTTTAATCACCTAAGGAGTGCAAATACATCAAATGTACAATGATATCATCAATACAATGCAAGACTCTCAAATATAAAATGATCATGTTTTGATCCCTATAATAAACTTAGGAGCTCTTTTGTTCAAAATTACAAAACATTATGGTCATAACCTCAATGAAAAACCAATTACTAGGTCCATCCTCCCTACTTGCCAACCCAACTCTAGGAAGACATGTGCACACATAGAATGATCCAAAAGCTAAGCAAGCTCCTAAAGAATCATCAAACGGTATCTTGTCCACTTAGGCTAGTGTGCTCTCAAAAACTCGACATTAAGCATTGTTAACTATATGTCCACCATTCAACTCAAAGCATTATGATCCATTAAATTTCTATATCCATCAATCACACATGAATTGAGAGGGTCTGGCTCTATAACAACTCATTTAAGTTCATTATTCCTCGCCTCCACTAAACATTATAAGATCCTAGTGAATCATCCATACACTACCCGTGTCCCACTTAAGCAAAATATGTGCTTCTCAAACTTTGACATTAGGCACAGTTAACTATATGTCACCTTAACTCAACCATTCAAATCATTTAAATCCATTCCTCATCTAACGTCATGAAATTGAGAGGGTCGGCTCTATAAACAACCTCATCTATGTTCATCATATCCTAGCCTCCCACTAACATTATAAGCTTCAAGGTGTCTAAATCCAAGCTTACTAAAGAACGAGTTACATTAAGTTAAACTCATCCTTGGCTAGGCTAATTGAACATCACATAAGTCAGGTAAGTATATATATGCAAGAAATGTCTAACTCAACTATCCTTATCCATCTCCTCTTCTTGAACTTCCTCCTAGAAATTTTATAGGAGCTGCTATCCCACTTTTACTATTCCTCAAACTAGCACAAGGGAATAATTGAAGAATGTCTTCTACAACTTCTTGAACATCTCAGGTATCTTCCTCCCTCCAATCCTAGGAATGATTACATCATCAGCTAATTTCCATAGAAATTTCACCAAATCATGAAGTGGCTTTGGCAATCTCCTTAGCCTCATATCTTAGGTTGGTCCTCTCTTATCTTTCGCGATGTTAACCTTAGCTTAACTTAGGTCCACTCTACAAAGTTAAGGGAGATTAACTTGGCCTATTTGACTTAACACTACAAAGGTAAACTTAGTTATCTCTCCCATTTGTCCTATCTCTTTAGTCGCATCTCCATAACTGTAATCATCTTTGCTTTATATAGAGGCCTCCTCTAGTCCATCGGGTCTTTAGATTAATAGGAGTCTAAAATTAACCTAAACCTACTCTTCATCAGTCATGACTAACAAAATGTAGGTAGCCTACCTATAGTGCTTTATCCTTGCAAATCATATCAGCCATCCCTTGTATTCCATAGGTGTTTTCCCTGTCTCTTATTCTAAAAGAGATATAATTATCCCATCTAATAGAAAGATTATTATTCATGGAAAAAGTTCTTCTTTTGTAAATCTAAACCCTAATAAATCCCATACATATGTAGTTATACATATATACATGTGTGTGGGTATGTGTACATACTACCCAGGTTTTACCTACACTCCACTTACTTTTTGTGGGTTTACTAGGTTGTTAGGTTTAGATTTTAATCAATTTATTTCATTCTTTGATAATAAGTTTAAAACTGTTACGCCAGTTTTCCATGCACTTCTCTGAAAACTCAATAATATCTCATTATTATTAAAAAGCCATGTGGTGTATAGGGTATGATTTATTTGGTTAGTCTAGTTAAAGTTTACAATTCCAAGTAACAAGAGAACAATAATTAATAAGTTCCATTACTTAATTCATAATATAGGACCTAAGTCCTACTAAAATATCCATAGGTTAATGGTATGTATATATAAGTAGTAATAACAAAGCAAAAGGCAATTAGGTATTTTCTCATTTTACAAAAAATAGCATAATATAGAGTTTAATAATAATAAAATGATCTCTCATACTCTCATCTTACTTCACTTATTCCTTATCCCATGTATGACATCTAGGGCTTACTTTGGTGAAGCTCTAACCGTATAGGCTTCTGCAATAAAGGACATTCTATAAAGGTCTATGCTACATCAGCTTATTAAGTTATTACATCAATATTGCTATGTGTTAAGCCAATTATCAACAAGTTATTTAAATATAGTATATGAATGCATGGCATGCATTGAGATGCAACAACCTATTCAACCATCAAAACGCTTTTATATAGCACTGTTTAAACACCCTTCATTGCATGAGATGCAAAAGTAACAACCAACATGTCCAGCTCTAGATTCCAACCACCTCGAGTTTAGTTTCTCAATTTCACACTTCCAAAAGTTTATAATTAAATATAACTTTTGTAATCAATAACAAAGTAGTTTTGGATTTGCTACTATAATAAATATACATAAATGCCTAAAGTAGTGTAGATGTGGTTGGCACACTTCGTCTCATCAATCCTAGTGTGAATCTACAAAACTGGACCTCAATTAAGGGTGGCATTTCCCAAGTACTCAATAGTCCCAAAGGTCATAAAAGTAAGGTTACGTATAGAGAATTACCTCCATATTACCTCTCAATATCATCGTGTGATGCTGATGGGGTCTTCACAGGCCAAATGATGATATTCATAATCCAATTTATTTTTCTAGTCAATGATTATTATGGTTCAATTATTTAGGTGATCATGAAAACTTCACTAGACCTCACAAACCTATCAATATAATGTACAAATCATACTTGAGTAGTCTTAATATCTCGTAAGTAGCATTATCACCAATTGAACACAATTCCAATCAAATGCAATCTCGATCACCATACATCCATTATTTGTCATGAATACAATTAGGCCTATTAATTCCTACAATCACAAAAACAAGCACAATAATCATAGAACACTCAACTACAATCATTTTTGATATAGTTAAGGTATCTTAAACTTAAAATTAAGCTCACAAGATGATGAAAATAAGGCTTTGTAAGCATGTGTATGTAAACTATATGGAATTACTTAATTAAATTCTCTATTGTTATGTTGGTCTCCATATTTTAGCCCATAAATTTTCTTATTTAAATCCGTTTGCATGTTTATTGTTTCTTTGAAGATTTTTAAGTGTATTTTAGTGCGTAGGGTCCAATTTTTCTCATTTAAGGTGTGATTTTTTGTGGAAAAAAATCATTCATTTTCATTGGTCTCATTTTAGGCCTATTTTTTGAGGCTTTTTTTTAATCCCAATTGGGCCCTGACCTATGAAAAAACTAATTCTAATTAGTCTTTAACTTAAATTGGTCTTTATATAGCATTTTTTGAAGCGTGGAAATTTTAGCTAGCTTACTAGTGGTATTAACCCAATCGAGTTTGTGGGCACTATATTCAATTTAGTGTATTTTCTCCTAAAGCTTAATATTTGTATTTATACAAAGGAGTTTGTTCTATTCTTTTATTATTCTTAATTTTTTTATCTATGGTATGTTGGATATTTATTAAAAGTCATATATTTCTTCCTTTAGGTGGCGTCTGTGGTTTTTAAAACTGGATGGATTTTGTTTCTTGTTACCAGAATCATTCTAACTTCTAAATCACTTCTTTATTGATGGGAATCAAACCAATACATCAACGGGACCTTAATACGAGTGAGAGGCAAAAAGCATATAGATACAGGCATCGAGAATACTTTTTGAACAAATGGGAACCCAAAGCATTCGCATAGTGTCTTCATTTAATTTATATAATTGTTTTGTATTTATTCAGGTACACTTGTTCAATTTTAACAGGATGGCGAGCAAATCAACTAGGGCTTGGGTTTAGGATGATCCCTCAATCCTTGGTGAACCTTAATGACTCAAAGAATCGGGCTTGTGTTGTGTTTGTTGACAGAGGAGGCATCAAAGAATCAGTGTCATGTGTAGCTATTTTTCCTTATGTTATTTTTCCATATTTAGGACAAGTTATAAATACTGGTAAAAGACAACACAAAAAGAAACTTTTGAGAGAATATATTTCGGCTACTATTCAAGTAGAGAAAGGGATTCATCTTCTATTCCATACATACGCTTATCAATCTTAAATTTAGAGATTGTGTTGAGTGAATATTGTTGTGTGTTGCATCAACCAATTGCAAATTGTTCCTAATTCTGCTTGTGCGTCATATTGGTTAGGCTTTGGGAGTTTCATTTTATTAATTGTTCTTGAAATTAGGGTTCACGCCTATCTTGTTGATATTTACTTAATAAATCTTCAATTAAGATTGTTATTGGAATTGGATCTACCATATCATCTTTTGGTATCAAAGTTATGGTTTTAGGAAGGGATTTTCACGTGGGAGTCTTGATTTGAATTGGGGATTTGGGGTTTATACCATACCATTGAGCAATTCATTGTGTGTGTGATTGAAATGAGAAATGTGTGATTTGTGTCGTATCTACCTGATGAGGATCAGCTAGCATAAAAAAAAAGGAAGAAGCCATAAATCCCATGATCCATTACCATGGGTATTAGAGGCACTAATGACCCAGCTAGTGCTAAAAAGATGATCGAAGCTCTACATGGTGTAGTCATGGACTTGCAAGCTAAGGGAATCAAGCTACACTAAAGGGAGAACCAACATGTGTTAACTTGAATTCCGTGACATGGAAGGATGTGATTTTTTAGAGATTATTAAGTATATTTTTAAACCACCAAAGTTAAAGACATATTCGGTTTGTTTTTGTTTTTTTTTTTGTTTTATTAAACTTATGTCATTTAGTTGCCTACGTAGTTACATGTGGATAAGATAGATTTGGACAACTTAGGGTTTTTCCATATGTTGTTGTATTGCATTATAAGCCTTGCTGAGGGATGGCCTAAGTGTAGATTCTTATGATTGTAGTGAATATACAATTACGTGAATTTGAAATATCCCCTTTTTGGTTCTTTGCAAATGATATAAAAAAATAAACTCTTCCATCGGGGAATTCTCATCTGAATTGCTTGGAAAACCCTTTGAAAATTTGGTTTTCAGTTTACATGGTGATTGGGGTCTAGTTTCTAACACTTAGTCAGAGGATCTTAGGATAATAGATTCAATAAGGTCGTCGGGGTTCTTGGTTTATTAGACATAGGGTTTCACGATCTTTTGGCATCAGAGCTTCGGCTTTTTGAATCAATTAAATTCTATCCTTTTTCTTATTGTTGTTGTCCATTTTCTTACTCTTATTGATACAAAACCACGCCAACCTGTGACGAAACCCATTCCAATACATTCAGGAATCATTACCTAAGGAGCGGTGCCCAAACACCCCAAGTGGAACCGCGACCGTTGTTATTAGCGAGACAAGAACCTTGGTATAATATGAAGTCGCACCAATTGGGATGAAGACCGATTGATAAGTCGGGATGAATGCCACGGAAAATTATCCGTAAGTTCTTAGTTAGTTCTTGAAGAACCAAGAGGAGGAGCTCTCAAATATGTTTATGTTCTAAGATGTATATCCTCTGTTGTTCTATACCCTAGGAGCTTAATACTAGGGTTACTATTCGTGAAAATACAAGCCCAAAATGATGTCACTTCAATAAGTGCAGTATAAATAACAAAACAGAACATGTGGCCAGTAGGGGATACACAGCGTGTACTTTTTTTGGACGTGTTGATGCTGTGCCAACTTCTTTGTCTCCTTCACGACGT
Organism: Laguncularia racemosa; assembly: GCA_037954665.1. Lineage (NCBI taxonomy): Eukaryota > Viridiplantae > Streptophyta > Magnoliopsida > Myrtales > Combretaceae > Laguncularia > Laguncularia racemosa. The sequence goes on from JBBMOL010000167.1 coordinate 7,668, forward strand.
GTCTTTTAGCGTGTGTCTAGCGTGTTATGATTCTGTGCAGTCTTGAGATTATACACGGCCGTGCTTGGAAAAATACACGCCCTCTCAACCCGTGTCCGGTGTGACTTGTATAAGAGCAGGGTCTTCCCATGGTTGTTCCAATCCGTTCAAACTTTCATGATTGTCAATCCTTTCTGGCTTCATGGACATACCTTTATCAACCCGTTATGTGCTTCCTTGATCGTTTCGCTCGATTTCTTGTGTTCGGTCTGTGCGGCACTTCAAGTGGATCCTCATTCCTTCTTCCGTTGACTCTCATTAATGGATCTCTTCATTCCCCTCCTCTTGAAAAAGGATTTGTCCTCAAATATCACTTACATCAAAAGGACTCAGATCAGTAACTTGATGTGGCACTTACTTGTTACTCACCAGGCAAATCTATTTGTATGCATTATTGTTGATGCGCTGAAGGATTTTGAAATGGTCCATCCCTCTAGGAAGTAGTTTATGTCACGCTGCCGGTAAAACCGCTCTTTGCGCATGTGAACCCAAACCCAATCTCCAGGTTTCAAAATACACTTGTCGTAGACCCTTGGTTGGCTTGGTTTCACATATTGCTCTGTTCGTCGCTCAACGTTCAACCTTGGCCTTCTCATGGATCTATATTAACAAATTCGGCTTTTTCTTGACCCATCATGATGAACATACTCGAACTAGCATAGGTGATAAATCCCAAAGGAGTTAGTGGAGTCAAAAACCATACACAATCTCAAAAGGAGTAAATTTTAGTAGCAGATGTCACTGTACGGTTATAAGAAAATTCAACATGCGGCAAAACAATCCTCCTAACTTTTAATTATTCTTTTTAATTACAGCCCTCAACAAAGTAGATAAAGTTCGATTCACTACCTCAGTTTGACCGTCAGTCTGTGGATGACAAGTAGTAGAAAAACAAAACTTAGTTCCTAATTAGCCACAAGGTCTTCCATAAAGTAGCTCATGAATTAGCATCTCTATCGATACAATGTTATAGGCATACCATGCAATCTCACCAACTTCTCTAAAGAATAAATTAGAATATTACAAGCATCATCCGTTTTGTGACAGGAATAAAATGGCCATTTAGAGAATCTATCAACAACTATAAAAATAAGAATCCTGACATGTCTAGACCTGGGTAATCTAACACAAAATCCATAGATATATCTACCCAAGGCTCATGAGGAATGGGAGTAGGGTGTAAAGCCCTTGGGTTGGACTCTAGATTTATCTTGCTTACTGTGACACATAGCTCACAAATCCTCTCAATCTCTTTTCTTGTAGGCCAATAGAAGTGTTCATACAATACACTAGGTTTTACGTACTCAAAGTGTCCCATTAAACCTCTCATGAGCTCCCTCACGAGTAATTCTATTAAAGACAAATTGGAATGCCAGTTTACTCTCCCTAACAAGAATCCTTCATGTTTATAAAAATTTACCTTGCCACTCTTCTACAATGCACATATCTCTCACAAAAATCTCGATCAACAGCATATTAAATCCTTATTGTGCTCAAAACCAAGCAGTCTAGAACTAAGAGTTAGAGATAAGAGTATACCTTCTAGAAAGTGCATCAAGCAACTGACATTTTCTTTACCTTGCTTGTAGTGGATGACATATGGATTGTTTTCAGAAACTCTACCCAACGAGCATGTCTTTTGTTCAGCTTGGTTGCCCTTCAGTACTTCAAAGATTATGATCAAGTGTGGATCACGAATCTTTTGGCCACAGGTAGTGTTGCCACGTCTCTAGGGTCATGCACCAATGCATATAACTCTTGTCGTAAGTTAGAGGTAGTTTCAAGGTGTGCCCCACTTAGCTTCTCGCTAAAGAATGCAATCGGTCTTCGCTTCCTGCATAAAGGACTGTCCCAATACCTAATCCTAAAGCATCACACTCATTTCAAACGTTTTAGTAAAGTGAGGTAAAAGCCTGTATGGGCCTGTGTCAGCTTATTTTTAAGCGTCTGAAAGGCCTTCTTTGTTTGCTATTCCCCTTCGACCTACGTTAGTCTTAATTACCTCAGGAGGGGTGCCGCAATGGTGCTGAAATTCTCACAAATTCTCTTTAGGAAGCTCGTGTCCATGGAAATCCGCACATGACTTACATTGGTTTGACTAGGCCATTCATGGATCGCACGAACTTTTCTTCATTTAACCTGTATTCCCTGTGCCTAATAACAAACCAAGAACCACAATTTGTTGTGCAAAAAGTGCACTTTTCCCTGTCCCTGAGGTTAGCATATAACTGTTCCTTTCGATGCACTTCTAAAACATCCCTAAGTGTGGATATATGATCTTCCAAACTCTTGCTGTAAATAAGAATATCATCAAAAATAGATAACCACAAATTTTCCAATAAAAGTCCTCAAAACATGGTTCATAAAGTCTCATAAAAGTTCTAGTGCGGTTAGTTAAACCGAAGGCATTACTATCCACTCATACAATCCTTATTTTGTTTTGAATGCGGGTTTTCCATTCATCACCTTCTTTCATTTCTAATTTGGTGATTGCCACTTTATTGATCAATTTTGGAAAAGACACTAGGACATGTAACTCGTCTAAATATCATCTAAGCGAGGAATGGGATGACGATTCTTTACCGTTAATGTTTGGTGCTGGCTCGGCTAGTCAACAAACATTCTCCATCGTCCCATCCTTCTTAGGCACCAAAATCACAGGCACTGCACATGGACTCATGCTTTCTCTAACGTACCCCTTCTCCATTAATTCATTCGACTGCCTTTTGGAGTTCCTTTGTCTCCTCCAGAATTGGCTCCATATAAGCTGGCTTGTTTGGACATCGATGCTCCGGGTAAAGGTCAATTGGTGCTCTATACCAAGAATTGGTGGTAATCCCTTTGGAATCTCCTCAGGAAAGGACATTTCAAAGTCCTGTACAGAGACACAACCACACTAGGCAAAGAGTTAGATAATTCGTAGTAGTCTAAACATGTTTCTTTAAAAACCAGCAACAAAATTGGTTGCCTCATTATTAACGCTCTATTAACTACATCGCTCTTGCTACACAACTCTCCTTTTGCATGGCTCCCTCTCCTTTTCTTCACACCAATGTTGATCCCCCTACAACTTGGTCTCTCACATCTTTCAGTCTTCCTCTCTTTTTCCTTTTGATATTGACTTTTGTATTCCTTTTTTTCCATTGTCTTTTGTTTCTCATCTCCCTCTGCTTTTCACTACCTATGTTTTGCAAACGGACTGTTGTAGTGCATTGATCCTCATACACTAGTTAGGTGTTAATGGTTTAAGATTAAAGCTTTTCCTTGGTGTGAACAAGCTTATTACTTGTTGAAAAGCCCATCATGAACAATCTTCCTTTCAAATTGCCCATGTCCCCCCAATAACACATGACGTGCTTGCATTGGCACTATTCATCGGCATATCACCTCATCCTCTTACCTACCAATGCGAAACCAATCAATGCTTGTTTACTTTCCTTTGTCTCACCACTATCATTCAACATGCAATTTATAGGGAATTGGGTATCTAACAGTTTTGAGCCCCAGCCTCTACAATAAAATTACTCACTACATTGGTGCAACTCCCTCCTTCTTTGTTCAAACTACAAATGTGATCTCCTAGATTACAATCTAGCAGGAACATATTTCCTCTTTGCACCTCTTCTTCTTCCCTTTCACCTACACATCAAGGCTCGCTTTCTCTACTGCACTACCTTTCCCATTGCAGGCTCCTCAGCATCACTAGCATCTCTAATGGAGCATATCCTCTTCTTCCACCTATCCCCTTAGTCTTCTACACCATAATCACGCAAAATCATTCACACGGCCTATTTGGACATTAACTAGCAATATGGCCTCTACCTTGATTTAAGCATCTAATGTCACGATTTCTAAAAGTAGAGATTCAAGGGTTACCTTTTGATTTTGTTTTTTTACCAGGGAGTAGATCGCTTGCCTCAGCTCTCCTTTGGTTTGGTGGGTAAAGGCTTTTCTTCCTTTTTTCCATTGGTTGGTCTTCAAGTGGATGAAACCATTTCCCTGTTGAAAACCGTGCATTACCAATACCTTTCCTCTTGTGCTGGTTTTAGCCTTTATAGCCATGTGAACTATATCTCTTATATATCATAATGCTGCAATTCAACAACATTTTTGAATCTCTCTATTCAATCCGAAGAAACCTAGCCTAGGTAGCCTTTCTATCCTCCTATACATTGCCTTGATCATAGTGACTTTCCTTCTCCTTGATATACTCATCCACACTTCGGGCTTCCCTACCTAAGAGTTTGCAACTTGTTGTGCAATTCACTGATAGTTAATACGCAGGCACAAAACCGCTTCTATCACTTCTTCATCTCTCCAAGAAATCAATAGGTGGCTCGCCATTCCTTCTCCTATTAACAATTAGGTGATTCCCACCACACTATAGCATAATCCGAAAAACTCAATAGCTGCTGTTTCACTTTCTTTCTTCCCACTATAGTTATGACAACAATCACATCTTACCTTCTTCTCCCACTCTAATTTACGCCTCAGGATCATTCTTCCCTTGGAAAGGAGGAAACCATCATCTTTCTGCTACTCAATTGATCATCCTCTTATTCCTATTCCTCTTTCTTACCATCCATAGTTCCTCTATTCGACCTCTATAACCTCTATAACTCCCTGACAGAAGGCCTCATCAAAGTCATTCATCAGACTCATTTCATCTCCACCCTCGGTACTCTCCTGGAACGGACTTCTCCCTCTTACGCCCTTGGAATAGGTTTGTCCGAGTTCTCTAGTCTTTGCTCTACCGTCTCATGGGATTTTTCCAATTCCCCTCTTGGAACATCCTTTCATTATCCCTCAAGCCTCCAATTACTAACCTAGCATCAAGACTTCCCCTCTTACTTCGGAGAATGTTGCCTCGACATAGTTCCTGTAGAAATATTGTACTAACACAATTATATAAGATAATTTAAATCGCACGATTACACTCCCTTTACGTGTTCGCTATAAATGATGATATCACACAGTCACTCGTTTATTCTCACATAATAACAGATGATTTGATCTCGCCAATCCTCTTCTCAATTCTCTTGGAACCTAACCAAACTACACTAATTCTTTCCTGTAGAATTCAAAACTAATTCTAGGGACGTAAATTTTTTTTTGCTATTTTTCTATCGTATTTTTTTTTGTTCTGTTTTTTTTGCTTTTTGATCACCTTTCTCTTGTCTTTCTTTTTCTTTTCTACTTCTTTTTTTTTGTCATGATTTTTACTCTTTTTTTTTTAACAATCGACTAGTGACTAGTAGATACTACACTATCAATAGACAATTAATATTATGAAATTGATGCTAACAATGGATATGAACGATTGGAGTTAGGGTTTTGATGTTACCTTCCTCAACCGAACTTGATGTTTTGACAAACCTAAGCTCTTGATACCAAACTGATACGAACCACGCCAACCTGTGACGAAAACCCAATACCAATACGTTCGGAATTCGTTACCTAAGACGCCTAAACACCCCCATGTGGAAACCGCGACCGTTGTCTATAAGCGAGACAAGAACTTGGTATAATATGAAGACGCCACAATCGGGATGAAAGACCGATTGATTAAGTCGGGATGAACGCCACAGAAATTAATCGGATAAGTTCTAGTTAGTTCTTGAAGAACCTAGAGAGGAGCTCTCAAATATGTTTAATGTTTTAAGATGTATATCATCTATTGTTCTAAACCCTAAGAGCTTTTATACAAGGGTTACAATTCATGAAATACAAGCCAAAACGACGTCACTTCAATAAGTGCGTAAAAATAACAAAACAGAACATGTTGGCTGGCAGGGATACACGGCCGTGTACTTTGGCCGTGTATGATTCTGCGCCAATTCTTATCTCCTTACACGGCCGTGCCTTTCAGCCGTGTGTCTGGCCATGTATGATTCTGTGCAATCTTGAGATTCCTACACAACCGTGCCTTGAAAATACACGCCCTCTTCAACCCTTTATCCGGTGTGACTTGTATAAGAGCAAGGGTCTTCCCATGGTTGTTCCAATCCATTCCAATTTCATGATTGTTCCAACCCTTTTCCCGGCTTCTTTGGGACATCCTTTTTTCAACCTGTTAAGTGTTTCCCCTTGAATCGTTCGCTCGATTTCTTGTGATCGGTCCAGGCGGGGCACTTCAAGAGGATCCACATTTCTTCCCTTCCGGCTATTGACTCCCCATCATGGATCTCATCAATATCTGGAAATTTGTATAAAAAAAATCTTGTTCGGGTCACTAAATCCTTAGAGACCGACGGCAAACAAACTTTTAGTTAGGCTTAAAACATTCAAATTGTTGTTAAATTTCATAGTTCATATTAAAAGCATATGGTGCAAAAAAAAAAAAAAAAATTCAATTCGGTTGCAAAAAAAAAATCAAGGAACTGAAATAAAAAAAAAAAGTAGATAAAAAAAGTGAAAATCTAGTTTTTGGCAAGTACCAATTCTAGCCACAAATTACATCTTGTCCTTCAAAATTGTTGTATCCAAATTACACTAATATTCTTGATATATATTTGGTTGAAAATTTGTGTTTCCATTTAATTTGCATGATACGGACTTGTTTTGATTTGTTCTGAAATTAGTAGTAAGAATTTGTTCACATCTATTAGAATTCACACTTGTTCTTCATTGCACCGTGACTTAGAACCACTAATGCTTAGTAGGTGTTGACTTAGTGATTTGTGTTGAGGGTTCCAATCTGAGTTCCTAACAAAGGAGTATAAAAAAAGGGGTTGTAGGACATATTTTGTGAGAGATATCATGAGTGGCATTGTGAGCATATTTTTTTGTGAGCAATACACGAGTGGGTTTTGAGGAACATATATAATTTTTCATTATTTTTTTTACTTGTGATCTTACTTATTGATATGTTTGTGGAGTTGATGGGGGAGATGAAAAGAATCTTGATGGTGGTGAACTTGAGTAGATCCATGAAGAATGGATAGGAGGGGAAAGGAGTAGGGAATCTAGTATACCACTTTCAAGTGAGGGAATAGTAGATTGAATAGGGGAGGAGTTAGGATAGAAAAAAGGTGAGGGGTCTGATTTTGGATATTATCAAACACGTTAGGGAAAAAAGGGGAGTACCTAGAGGCGTGATAGTAATCTGGGTAGTATCAAATTAAAAATTCCCAACATTTCAGGGAAAGAATGATCCAAGAGTTTATTTAGAGTGGGAGAGAAAAATGGATCATGTGTTTAAATGCCATAACAAACACAAAGGAGAAAAAGATAAAACTGGTTGTAGTAGAGTTTTAGATTACGCTAATGTATGGTGGGATCAGTTAGTGGAAATAGGCATGGGTTTATGGAGAGAAACCTGTTAGCACTTGGGATGAGATGAAGACTATTATGCAAAATGGTTCATTCCTAGTCACTACCATAAGGACTTACTTAGGAAAGTCCAGGGATTGACACAGGGAGCAAAGGTGTAGAGGTTTAAATTAAAAGGAGTTGGAGATAGCCTTGTTTTAGGGCTAAAGTTGAGGAGGAGGATGAGGCCACTATGGCTAGATTCATTAATGGGTTAAATAGGGAAATTGTTGGTGTAGTGGACCTACAAAAATTATTTAGATATGGAAGAACTAACTGCACAGAGCAATTAAAGTAGAGCGGCAATTAAAATATTAGGAGTGAGTAGAGGACTAGTTTGACTTCCAAATCTCCATGGAAGTCTACTTAGAAGAGGAACTCCACCGATTTAAAGCCTAAGGAGGGCGTAAAGGCTAAGAATCCAATTACTGCACCTAAGGGAAAACTGATACAAAAACCCCCTTCTAGGACTAGAGATATTAAGTGTTTTAGGTGTCAGGGGTTTGGACACATTGCATCCCAATGTCCAAATCAGAGGTTGTAATTATCTATGACAAGGGGGATGTAGAGAGTGTGAGCTCTGAGGAGGAGGAGGAGTCACCATCGCAGGAGTATGAAGATGTTGACTTAGAGGGACTCATATGTGGCGAGTTGTATGACGAGGAGAGTACTTAGTGTACAACCTCAGTAGGGTAGTGAGGAGATCCGTGTGAACATATTTTTCATTTACGATGTCATGTGAGGGTAGAGTTTGTAGCTTGATAATCGATAGTGGCAGTTACACTAATGTTGCTAGCCCCCTTGCTAGTAGAAAAGATGCAGTTGAAAGCTGTGAAACATCCGAGGCCATGTCGATTACAGTGGTTAAATGAATTGTGGGAGGTTAAAGCAACCAAGCAGGTTCTTTATAGCCTTTTCCATAGGAAGCTACAAGGATGAGGTTATGTGTGATATGATACCTATGCGGGTTAGCCACATACTGTTAGGGCAACCCTAGTAATTCGACAGGAAGATTACGTATTTGGGTACAAAAATCAGTATTCCTTTGTATTTAAACAAAAGAAAGTGGTACTCACACCACATAAACCATGGGAAGCTAATGGGATTAGATGAGGATTGCAAAGGAGTTTAGAGAAAAAACACTTGAGTGTATGAGGAAAGTGAAGAGAAAAAAAAAAAAGTGAAAAAACAAACACTGGTGAGAAAAGAGGGAAAAGACACTCAAAACATAGAGAGTAGAGAGTCTGGCAAGAAAGAGTGAGGTTAAGAGTGCAGTGCTGGCCAAACAACAGTTGTACTTAGGTACAAGGATTTATTTTTTCTATTACTGAACTTAACTCTACTGTGCTAGTGTTGTTGTGTCTTTATTGTAGGAATTCGAGGACTTGTTCCCTAAAGAAGTGCTGCAGGGACTACCCCCTCTGTAAGGGATAGAACACTAGATGATTTCATGCTAAAGGGTTCTTCCATTCCAAACGGCCAGCATATAGAACCAATGATACGAAATTGAATTCGAATCCTTTTCACCCAAATCAAAACGTCAATAAAATTTTAGTTTTTTTTTTATTTGATACTAACTAAATAAAAAAACAAAGATATGGATAAAATACCAATCTATAGATGCTAAGATTGATAAAATTAAACTAATTTGCAATCAAATCATAGAACAATGAGACCACGCTCTTTTAAAACAATCACTAAGGTTAAAGAATTCCAAGAATTCAATAACAATGCTCGCCACAAATTCTATTAAGGAACCAACAATTTGATAAGAACAATAAGAATAAAGTGAAATCAATTTTCAATATTCAAGAATCTCCAAAGAAGATTCACACACACACTTAAAGTGTTTGCTTACAACCAAAAGTAACATTCTCCCCTGAAAAACCCTAAGGACGACTATTTATATCATCCTAAAAAAATTGTGCAAGGCCATTCAAGGCCAGCGGCCTAATACATAGGCCTGCTCCAAAGGGGCCCGGGAACTTCATTTTTGGCCGGCTCTAAGGCCAAAGGCCTTGAAGTTACTCAGCCGGGCCCTTTTTCTAGGCTGACTTAAGGCTGGCTGAACTTCGCCTTGGGTCCCCCTAACGCCTATATCCTCCATTTTTAGACCCATGATGCCACCTAGAGCTCAAATTGACTTTGTTTTCTTTGGTGCTCGATCTTAGCTCTTGGAATCGTATCATTTCCCCCCATGTTGAAAAAGATTCGACCTTGAATCTGTATCATCCAGCCTGCTACACCACATAAAGAGACTCCTCTTTCCTTTTAGGCTTCTTAAGGCAAATCAACCTTGTTTGTTGTACCTCAATTGGACTCATAGGAAGAAGCTTGTATGCCCTTACCCTGTTGCTGAATGGTATACTCATTGGTTTTATCCATCATACTTAGCTTAAGGTCATACTGCCAAGGTCTTCAAACGATCAAATGCGTAGCTTTCCCTGGGAAACTACATCACAAACAATCTCGTCAGATAATTCATCTGATGATTCCCTAATTTCACACCTTGAAAATTAGTGTCTAAAAACCCCTTCACTTATTTCTTCTTGCTTTTTTCCCCCCATCAAGGTTTGGGCAACTCCATTAGCATCTTTTGTTTATAGTATCGGGCCAAAAATCTACGTCTTATAAAACCCTTTTTATCAAAGCCCATGAATGCACTTTCCTCTTCTACCCTATGTCTCTAAATTTTTGTAGTTTATCCCCCCACAGACTAGCATATCCGGGAAAATGCTAGAGATGCTTTTTTAAACCTTTATGCGCCACCCCACTATGCAGTCAAACACCTTTCAACCCGTGGCACCCGTCAAAAGGGAAATTTCCCCTATTTTAAAATACTTTTTAGTGAAAGGGGGAAATTTTTTTAAAATTGATTTTTTTAAACCCCCCTTTAAACCCCTGTCATCATTTTTTCCCTTTCCCCTATCCTTTCATACCGCATCAGATTCACCCTGGGAATTTTTTCCCCCTTTTAATTCCTGCCCCACTATGGCTTTTTCTATCCCAAACCTTAATCTTCCATAATCAATCTAATATTTTCTTGGATTTGTTTAAAACCACCCCTAGTCCCAAACCTCCCCCGATTATCAGCATCTTTTCCCATTGTTTTTGTTATTAAAAATTTCCCCTTGCAACGAAATCTCTACCAATAAAAATTTCAGCAAAGATTTCCCAAAAAACCCCCCAATTCTTAACAACAGCCCAAACACCAATTAAAACCCCCCAAACAATTGAATTCCAACAAAAATTACAAAAAAAATTTTCCCAAATTTTTTTAAACCCAAACGCAGAAATTAAAATTAAAAATTACAATTAAATTTGAAAATTAAATTTGCCTTCCCAAATTTGTTTTAAACCCCGCTCTGATTCAAAACCCCTCCAACCTTCCCCCCTTACAAACCCTTTTTTGGCTCTGATCCCAAAAATGTTACAAATTCTTTTCTGCTCTGATCCCAAAATTTGATTTTGAATTTGATATGCTCCGATACCAATTGTTCGAATTCTTTTTTTCCCCCTTTGATACCAAATGATATGAAATTAAATTTCGAATCCTTTTCACACAAATCAAACGTCAATAAAAATTTTAGGTTTTTTTTGGATTTTTTTATTTCTAACGAAATAAAAAACAAAAATATTTGATAAAATTACCAATTAAAAGATGCCAAGATTGATAAAATTAAACAAATTTTTGCAACCAAATCATAGAAAAATAGAGACCCCCGTTCTAAAATCAAACACTAAGGTTAATGAATTCCAAAAATTCAATAAAAAAGGGTCCCCCACAAAAATTTTATTTGGAACCAATAATTTGATAGAACATAAGAATAAAGTGAAAAACAATTCTCAATATTCAAGAAACTCCAAAGAAGATTCACCCACACTCAAAGTGTTTGCTTTTCAAACCCAAAAAAAACATTTCCCCCCAAAAAACCCTAAAGGGCGACTATTTTAATGATACTATTCCAAGGGGCTAAAAATACGAGCACCAAAGGGAAAAAAAGTCAATCCAAGCTTTAGGTGGCAGTACAGGGGCCAAAAAAAGGAGGACATGGGGTCGGGAGGACCCAAAGGGGAAGGGTTTGGCCAACCTTAAGCCGGCCTTGAATAAAAGCCGGCCGAGTTTTAAATTTTAAGGCCATCGACCTTGGAGCCGGCCTTTTTAAAAGTTTGGCCGCCAAACCTTGGTGTCGGCCTAATTTTAAGGTCGCCAGCCTTTGGGGCCGGCCCCATTTTATTTAGGGCCCCCCGGCCTTTGGTCGGCTTTTAATGGCCTCGCATAATTTTTTTTAGGATGATATAAAAAGTCGCCTTAGGTTTTTTCGGGGGGGGGGAAAGTTATTTTTTTTTTGAAGCAAACACTTTTTTAGCATGTGTGTGAATCTTCTTTGGAGATTCTTGAATATTGAAAAAATTGATTTTTACTTTATTCTTTTTGTTCTTATCAAATTTTTTGGTTCCTATAGATTTGTGGCGAGCATTGTTATTGAAATTTTTGGAATTCTTTAACCTCAGTGATTGATTTATAGAACATAGTCTCTATCATTCTATGATTTTATTGCGAAAATTTGTTTAATTTTATCAAACTTTGGGATCTATAGATTGGTAATTATATCCATATCTTTGTTTTTTATTTTTTAGTATCAAAATTAAAATTTAAAGTGCAGACATCCCTTTTAAGATTAGATGAAGTTTGATGAGTTGCATGGTGCTGTTTATTTTCAAAAATTGCCCTTAAAAATGGATATTAACAAATTCGTATGAAAGAGGATGATGAGTGGAAAACTGCTTTTAAAAAAAAACATGGATTATATGAATGGATGGTAATCCCTTTTTGGGTTGCAAATGCACCTAGTACCTTCAGAGATTAATGAATCATGTTTTGCGTCTTTTTTTGGTAAGTTTGTTATTGTCTATTTTGAGATACCCTGTTTTATAACAAAACTTTGGATGTCACGTAAAACATTTGCAAATTTTTTTTTACTTTTTTAAGGGGAAAAAACCAAATTGTATGCCAACTTGAAGAAATGTACATTTTGTAGGGGTTTTGGGGTTTTTCTTGGTTTTGTTGTAGGAGTAGATGGATAGTATAGATGAGGAGAAGGTGAAGGAATTCGCGATTGGCCAAACCTTTAGAACCCCAAATGATGTTAAGAGCTTCCACGGTCTAACCCAGCTTCTTGGAAATTTGTGAGAGACTTTTGCTCCATTGCTGCTCCATTGAATGATCTTGTGAAGAAGAATGCAGAATTTAGGTGGACGAATTACACGAGCAAGCATTCCCAAAATTTGAAAGGTAAGTTAACTAAAGCTCCTTTTTTAGTATTACCTAAATTTTGATAAGTTTTTTTTGATCAAATGTGATGCTTCCGGGAACGGTTTTTGGGGGGTGTTGTGTGGATTCCAACCAAAAGCCTTTAGTGAGAAACTCCCCGGGTACTCTAAACTATCCCGTATTGACAAGGGGTTATATGCCCCCGTGAAGACGTTGCAAAATGGCAGCATTATCTATGCCCAAGGAATTTATCATTCATTCTAATCTGAAAATTTGAAATATACCCCTTAAAAAGTGGGAAAGTTAAACAAAAGGCATGCCAAGTGGTTGAGTTTATTGAAAACCTTTTATGTCATTTAAATATAAGCGGGCAAGGAAATGTAGTGGCTGATCCCCACTAGGGGTATTCTTGTAACCCCTTTTTCACATATTAAATTTCTTAGGTTTTGAAATATGAAAGAATTTTTTCGAACATGATGCTGATTTTAATAGATTTAGGTATTGTTTGAAAGTGGGTATGGAACTACTATAGGCATAAGGGGTATTTATTTTAAGAAGGATAGATTTGTGTGCCTAAGAGTTTCATATAAAATTATTAGTGAGAGAGATACATGGGGGCGTTCATGGGACATTTTGGAGTAAAGAAAACTTTAGATATTTTTCATGAGCATTTATATTGGCCTAGGATAAGACATGATGTACAAATTTTTATAAGAAATGTTTTTATGTAGGAAGGCTAAATCAAAGTCATGCCCTTGGGGAGTATCCCCATTACCTGTACCTAGTCAACCCTTTGGGTTGACATTTCCCTGGATTTCTATTAGGTTTACCCAGGTCCTAGAAAGGCAAAGATACATATTTGTTGTGTCAATGGTTTAGTAAAATGGGTCATTTTGGCTGAAAAAAATAATCTGCTGAATATAGTTGTTTTTTTCTTTTTTGGGGTCATTCGTTACATGGTTTACCTAAACCCCTTTTTTAGTGATAAAGATGTGAAATTTTTTTAAGCCACTTTTGGTGCACTTTATGGAAAAGGTAGGCACTAAACTACTATTTTCCCCTGGTAGCTTATCCTCAAAATGGATGGACAAACAGAGGGGGTTTAAATTTGGACACTTTCTACATTGCTGCGTGTTAATAAATATTTGAAGCAATGGGAAAACATGTTGCCTCATGTAAAGTTTGCATATAATAAAACTATACATTCTACTACATCTTACTCTCCATTTGAGGTTATGTATGGTTTTAATCCCTTAACTCCATTGGATATATTGCCTTTACCTACTAATGAGTTTATTGATCTTGATGGCACAAAGAAGGCAGAATTTGTTAAGGATTTAAATACTCAGGTACGGGCTAACATTAAAAAGAAGAATGAACATTACACCGACAGGCTAACAAAGGACACCTCAAAGCTATATTCCATCTAAGTGATTGAGTTTGGGTACTTTTAAAGGAAGGAACATTTTGCTGAGCAACGCAAAATCTAATTTTACATCCAAGGGGGGAAAGGGGACCTTTCGAAGCGGTGGAGCGCATAAATGACAACGCCTAAAAGATGGACCTACCAAGCCACTATGGTAATGTAAGTGCTACCTTTAACATTTCTAATCTTACTCCTTATGATGCAGGTGATTCGAGGACGAATCTTTTCGAGGAAGGAGGGAATGATGAGGATTAGCTAGCATAAAAAAGGAAGCAGCCAAAATCCCATGATCCATTACATGGTATTAGAGGCCTGATAACTCAAGCTAGAGCAAAAGAGGATGAACGAAGCTCTACAAAGATTAGTCATAGACTTGCAAGCTAAGGAATCAAGCTACACAAAAGGAGAACCAACATGTGTTAACTTGATTCACGTGACCATGGAAGGATGGGGATATTTAGAGACATTAGAATTTTTTTGAACCGACAAAGTTAGAGACATATTTGGTTTGTTTTTGTTTTATTTGTTGGTTTATAACTTATGTTATTTAGTTGCCTACTTAGTTACATGTGGATAAGGATAGATTAGGTAACTTAATGTTTTTCCATATTGTTGTTGTATGCTAAAGCCTTGCTAAGGGAGGCTAGGTAGACATCTTATGATTGAGTGAATATACAATTTGTGAATCACGAAATATCCCCTTTTTGGTACTTTTGCAAAAAAAACTCTTCCATAGGAATTATCAAGTGAATTGCTTGGAAAACCCTTTGATAACTTAGGTTTCAATAAAACAGGTGTGATTGGGGTCTAGTTACTCAAAACTTATTCAAGACGATCATCGAGGTAATTGATTCAAATAAATCATCGAGGTTCTAGGTTTAATAAACCTAGGGTTTCATGCATATCACTACTTTGGTCATTGTGAATTGAAGGAGGAAAGTATCATTTAGGGTTCTTGCCGCAGAAGGTTGGAAGATCTACAAATTGATTCCATAATTGTGTACTTGTGTAGTAATTATGCATTAAATTGCTTTGATCGCAATATTAACTTGAGTTTTGAGGAAATTGTGCCGTGGAGGGTAAGCATTGTCATGAGTGTATATGGTGTCGTGATTGTGTGTGTGTTTTCCCTTAAGGGTATGTTGTGCCATGAGGAGTGTTGTTGTGCCTTGAGAGAGTGTGTGTTGTGCTGAGGTTGTGTTATACCGAAAGTGTGTGTGTTATGTTGTGGGTGTGTATGTGTTGTCGTAAAGGTGTGTTGTGTCGTAAGTGTGTGTGAGTTATACCTTGAAGTGTTTATGTGTGTGATGTGAAGAGTGTATTTAGGTTGGAGGAATTGGTGTTGTGGAGGTGTGATTGTATAAAAAAAAAAAAAAAAGAATTTTTCAAAGTTTAATTTAACAACCATGTCGAATGATAGTGTGAATGGAGGAATTGGTAATGAAGCCAATAGTCAAGTTGTAGGAGGAGGTTGAGATGCCGTATTATAGGTGGAAGAGGAACTTTAGAAGAACAATTACGGATCCTACTACTATTGTTGCTACACTAGCAACATAGGTTAATCAGATGACATAGCCACAACCATCAGTGGCAAATCCACAGGCACCCCTAATGATGCATGTAGGGTAGGAGCAATAAGAGGAAATAAGGGTAGGAGATTGGGAGGAGATTATCATGCTTGTCGGGAGGAAATGGATGATAACTTTGGGATGAACCTTATCTTAACCATGAGTTCAGGTTGCCTAGGGGTCTGGAATATGTAAATTTATAAATGCCCTTTATTTGCTGGAAAGGGTTCTATAGAGGATTTATCTAGATTGGGAAGATAAGGTAGAGGGGCTTTTTGAGTGATATGAAATTAATGATCACATTGGGTTCGTTTTAGCAATAGTCGAGTTTATAGGATATGTCACCTTATGGTGGAAGAACCCTTTTTGATGTGCCTAATTCCACTTAGAAGCACAATTAAAAGACTTAAGAAAAAACAATCTCAAGTCAAGGTAAAACCGAATCCACAAGGAGTAATTTCACATGAACCCTAATGAAAAATACAAGGAAATCCAAATGTTCAATGATTGCAATTGTGAAACCTCAATGATAATATCTTCTAACAACACCCTAATCTCATATAATCCACGAAAATAATCCACAAATTTAAAAGAAAACCTTAATTCCAAGGACTCCTTTCCAATAGTGAAAAACACGTTTTCAAGGAAAATTCTTCAATGATGATTCGAATTCAATTGCAAAGGACCTCAAATAAAAACAAGAATTCATCAACAATAAGAAGTAATTCTGACCCAAAAACTATCTCAATTCAACCCTAGATATGAAAACACTAGAGAAGAAAAGAAATCACAATAAAATGAAATTGATACAACTCACAATTTCAAGGTGTTGCACTCGCCACAATTTCAACTCTTGGGATTGAAATTGATAAGAGTCTAGATGAAATTAGGAACCCCAATTCTCATGTGAAGAAGAAGTGTTTGATCTGCAAAATAAGCCTCCCCAAATCCTCTCTTAAGCAAGTATTTTACTTGGCTACTCCTAGGGTTAAAAAGTGCTCAAAATTACAAGTTTTGCCACTTTTAAAGTGGCTAACCTAAATGAAAATTACAAAGAAATAAAAGTGTCCCAAAACCAAAATACAACCAAAATAGTTCAATAAACAATTACAAGATACAAAATAACATATGTCTTCATGATCCAATGCCTCGGCAGCGGGTCTTTGATTGTTATCTTGAAAAATGTTCTGTGTCCAACTGAATTTGTAGGACATTTTGGCATCCCATGGAGAATTATAATTGTACCTGTAAGATTATTCTCAAATTTTATTTAGAAATAAAGACATATGGTAAAATATGAGCAATTTGGATCATCATCCAAATTGGGTTTGAAAAGGTTGACAGTGTCAGAAATTTTCCCATCATCTCCTCGAGCTTCTGAAAGATTTGCCCTCAAATCTAGAGGATCAGTTATGGAACTGAACCTAGTATCTCTGTTGTCCTGCTCTTCTGGCTAACCATGGTAGTGGATGGATTCCTGATCTGTTTCTGAAAACCCTAGACCTCAGATGGAGTCATCGGTAATAGACTATGCGTAACTTGCCCATGCTGAACATGTAGGTATTTTCAAACCCATCATGTATCACCCGTCGATCATACAACCAGGCGACCCAATAGCAAATGGAATGCATGCATAGGAACTATATCACAAAGGATCTCATCATGATAGTTCTGCCCGACACTCACAAGAACCTTTGCCCTAAGGGTAACATGCATACTACCTCTATTATCCAGCCAATGCAAGTGATAAGGATTAAGATGTGGTATAGTAGATAGTTGTAATTTGTCTACCAGTGCAGCAGATATAACATTCGTGCAACTACCACTATCGATGATGAGTACACAAAGGTTACCTCTGACGTGTTTGCATTCTAATCATCATAATATTCCTATAGTGCTGTTGGTAGATCTGTAGGTTCAATCTGTCATGATCATCCTCAGTATCCTCTCCAATGTCTTCCATAATAGTCATCACCCTCTTATTTGGACACTGTACAGCCATATGCCCAAATCCCATGCATTTAAAGCATTTTATCTAGCGCGCTTTCCCACTAGTAGATCCGGGAACAGTCTGCCTCGTTTCTGGGGCCATGACCTCTTTACCCTTTCTAGTGAGTAAATTTTCTCTTATAATGGTTGAGGTAGTAGTGTCCACTGCCTTGACTCCATCACCTACCGCCTTTGTTCCCCTGATCGGCGGTCGGCTGATATGGGTCTATTAACAGTACTGGGCCTACTGCTTGGACCCCTTTAAAGAAGTTGGACCTCCTCTGTCTCTCTACTTTTAAGGCCAATTGAATAGCCTCATCAAGTGTAGTATAGCGTTCCCAGTTCAACAATACATGCTATTTCATATTTTAGACCTGAGACAAATCGTGCTATAGTTTGTTCTAGAGGCTCAACAGACCCACACCTAATCATAAGGGTCTCAAATTCCTGCACATAATCATCCACTATTTGGCCCCCTGCCTCAAGGTTTGCAGTTTTCATAAACAGCTCCTGTTTGTAGTGCTCAAGAATGAACCTTTTCCTAACAAATCTCTTCATGTCCCTCTAGGTCTGAACCTCAGCCTCTCCATCCTAACGCCTGTTGATGATTATATTCTTCCACCAGAGTGCAGCATACCCTACGAATTCAATAGCAGCCAATCGGACCCTAGTACTGTCGTCGATCTCATAAAATTCGAAGAGATCTTCGACCTTATCCTCCCGTCTAAGTATTCATCTACTGACCCTTGCCATCATAGGATGGCATCTGTAGTTTCACACTACTCCAAACCCTGAGGTGGCCTGAAATCCCTATTCTAATTTAGGTTTACCCCAAAATTGTCATCCCTTTCTTCCCTGCTTGGAAGATGCTCCTCACCCATCCTTCTATTTAAATTCCCATCTCCCACTACTCTATTTCGATGAGGGTTTTTGTGGAGCTACTTGAGGTGGTGCCAGTTGGTTTACCATGGTGGTTGTGGCAATGTCATCCTATCAACTCTAGTTGCCAGTGTAGCAACTATAATAGTGAGCTCCTGAAGTTGTTCTTCCAAAGTTCTCTGCCTGCCACATTACGACCCTGACCTCCACCAACCTGGCTATTGGCTTCTTCACCATTCCCCCATTCACACTGTCATTTGACATATTTTTTAGACTCTCGTATGTTATTCCTCAAACAATTTGATTCAAGGGTACATACTCCACTACTACGCTTCCCTAAACTCCACACAATAGCAACTACAAAAGACAAACAAACAAACCCACTTAATGATACAATTATATTATTGCAACTCACGCGTAATACTCTTCTCCACAACACATCACAACTACACGGTGCAACAAATTTAATTTCACAAGTCACTCCCCGACAACATACAAGCAACAACAACAATGATGATGTGTTACTTCCACGGAAACAACAAGATGAATATTAATTACAAGTAGACTTCAACTTCCACGGCAAATAATGATGACAAAGGACTAATATGTGACTTTCCACAAATGAATTCCGAATTCCACAATAGGCAGCAACTTTTAATTTGAAATTCAAACAACTTCACTTATTACAAGCCTTCCTCAATTGGTAACAATGAATTCAAATTCAAATAGCAATCATTAACTCCCACAACTTAATTGCATATGTTTGAATTCAAATAATTCCTTACTAATCAAAAACTCAATGCAATCTGCAAATTATACTCCACCAATTCAGAATTACACAATGGAAATCAAAACAATAAACTACACTTCCTCCTCCACGCTACAACAAGCCACGGCAAGGATTTTGGTAAGTTTTGCAAGTTCCAAAAATTGTTGAATTAAACAACACTTTGTACTTCTGCCTTTCCACGTAAATTAGTGATCACAAAATGATGCAACAAACTTCCCTAACCAACTCCAACAAATAGCAAAATAAACTCCAAGACAAGGTAATTTCACAAGCTCAAAACCACAACAATCAATACAATTGCGGTTTCCACTAAATCAATCCTAATGGATGATTAACTCCACGAAATCATATGAAACCAATTCCCTTCTCTCAACAAGAGTTCTGATACCAAAAAGACGATGTGCCTAATTCCACTTAGAAGCACAATTAAAAGACTTAAGAAAAAACAATCTCAAGTCAAGGTAAAACTGAATCCACAAGGGGTAATTTCACGTGAACCCTAATGAAAATACAAGGAAATCCAAATGTTCAATGATGCAATTGTGAAACCTCAATGATAATATCTTCTAAAACACCCTAATCTCATATAATCCACGAAAATAATCCACAAATTCAAAAGAAAACCTCAATTCCAAGGACTACTTTCCAATAGTGAAAAACAGTTTTCAAGGAAAATTCTTTAATGATGATTCGAATTCAATTGCAAAGGACCTCAAATAAACACAAGAATTCGTCAACAATAAGAAGTAATTCTGACGAAGAACTATCTCAATTCAACCCTAGATATGACACACTAGAGAAAAAAAGAAATCACAACAAAATGAAATTGATACAACTCACAATTTTAAGGTGTTGCACTCGCCACAATTTCAACTCTTCGGATTGAAATTGATAAGAGTCTAGATGACAATTAGGAACCCTAATTCTCACGTGAAGAAGAAGCGTTTGATCTGCAAAATAAGCCTCCTCAAACCCTCTCTTAAGCAAGTATTTATACTTGCTACTCCTAGGGTTAAAAAGTGCTCAAAATTACAAGTTTGTCACTTTTAAGGTGGCTAACCCTAAATGAAAATTACAAAGAAATAAAAGTGTCCCAAAACCAAATACAACCAAAATAGTTCAATAAACAATTACAAGATACAAAATAACATAAGTCTTCATGATCCAATGCCTCGGCTGCGGGTCTTTGATTGTTATGCTGAAAAATGTTCTATGTCCAACTGAAGTTGTAGGACATTTTGGCATCCCATGGAGAATTATAATTGTACTGTAAGATTATTCTCAAATTTTATTAGAAATAAAGACATATGGTAAAATATGAGCAATTTGGATCATCATCCAAATTGGGTCTTAAAAGGTTGACAGTGTCAAAGATTTTCCCATTACTTGTATCCAGTAGAAGGAGAGATGGTGATGCTGAGATTCATCCATGGTAGGAAATGAAACGGGTTATGAGGAAGAGGTTTATACCATAGCACTACAGATAGGAGTTATTCATGCATCTCCAAACATTAAGATAGGAAGGCAAAACTATAGATGAGTATGTCTAGGAGTTTGAAACATTGATGATCCAAAGTAGGGCAGTCGAACCTCCTAAACAGACCATGGCGAGATTTGTATCTAGGTTAAAATATAATATTTCATGTATTGTAGAGTTGCAGAGTGATCGTTGCGGATCGTAGCTTAATAATTTATAAACCTGTTCCTTGCTTCCAACTACGATTCAATAGGCAAGCACACCTATCATAGCGTAATTAGTGTCCGAAATCAGGGTCGTTCCAAGGAAGATTAAAGTTCACCAACTACTAATATTTACTCCGTTCCTATTATCCAACCGATCAAGGCGAGTAAATGATTCAATGAACTTAACTAAAAGAGACTAATTATAAAATGTACTAGACTAAAGAAAAGGAACTTAACAAAACACAAGTTCAAATCAACAACTAAGCAACCTAGACCTCTCTCTAATCCATTCATGCCATGCGAATCATTAGAAACTAAAGATCAAAAATCCGGTTCTTAAGCTGTGGAGTTTCATTAGTCAAACTAATAATTCTCTCAAATCTATTAGCTTATCTAATCTTAGGTTTATCCATTAGAATCTCTTCTCAAACCAATAGCAACCTAGGATTGCATGAAGCACTTGACTCTCTCACCGTTCGGTTGGTAAACAGAAGATTTTCGCTATCCTATCTCTAGAATCACGATCAAATCTCATTCATTTACCCTTAGATCTAATCATACAAGCAATTTCTCAATCAACTTGAATGAAATCAAACATAGATTCATACTCCGGAAAATATAAATCTAAGATACTCATCAAGAACAAGTAATGAAACGAAAGAACATCAATATGTCTTCATTAAGATCAATCCTTCATCACATAACAAGAATGGTTTCAAAAGAGGTCTGATCTCTAGATTACTCCTCCATGAGAGATAAATGTAATTACAATTGATAGGAGAGCAGCTAGAGTTCATGATACTACTCGGAAGTTCGAATCTTGAATGCTTTAGTTGAGATAATGACCTTCTTGTGTTGTTGTTCCAAGAGAGAAAAGTGAGGTGTGTATTAAATGTAAACCCTAAGTCTGCCTCCTCTTTCTCTCTCCACTTAAATATAATATAGACATGTACAAAAAAGAAAGAGAAAAGGGGCAAAATATCAGGAAATCTAAGTCGTCGTTGATCCATACGCCTCGTATGGAAGGGGCGTAGCGCCTTCTGTGCATTTTTGAGGGGCTAGTCTGGGTTGATACGGCCCCGTATGGATTCATACACCCCGTATGGATTCCATACGCCCCGTATGGAGGGGTGTATGGGCAAAAAGCTTGGCTTTTCCATTTCTTTTCTTGATGAATCCAATTGATTTCTTCATGATAGGTTCCACATCACCTGAAAGCGATACATTATGCTATTAAGTACCAATTCTAAATGATTTCCACTCGATTTGCAACAAAAAATACTTGAAATCATCTAGGAATTAAAAGTGTTTCGCCCTTCATCAAATTCCCCTACACTTGATTCTTTGCTTGTCCTCAAGCAAAATAGATAAACGCTCAATTCAATGAGGACTCACAAAATAGAAAATCATCAACATTCATTAGATATAGCTTTGAAACACAAAAGGATTCCTCTTTCTTCTAACTTGTGTTACACCTTATCAAGGAAATTGAACCGAGGAAACTTCAGCCAAAAGTCTAGAACTAGTCAATATAAATCAAGCGTTTATCCCTATTGTTAAGGTTAGCTTCCAAACTACGATTAATTGCAAGTTCAAACAGACAAAAAGGAGAATTAGTCCACTTTAAAAAGTTATTTAGGAGGATATGATCCTTTAGGCAATCTATCCAAGCAAAGTAACCCGAAAAGAAGGTAGATTGCATCGGTACTCCACCTAGCTTTTCCCTTCTATAAAGATCTCTTCATGGTTTATTTTTAATCTGCTAAATTGGATCCTGCAACCCATGTAGCGAGCTTTCAGCCGATAATCTCAGGTTCATCACCTAAGTTAACAGACGTTGTCCCCTCAAATCAAGGCATCCCTATGGACTTAATTACTCGAGTTGGAAGACCCTTCAATTTTATTTTTTTTTTTGCTTTCCCATCTTGTTTTGGTAATTTCCTCGGTTGTCCGATCCCAAGCCAGATGACCTTAGGTGCCCAGGTTTTAAAAGGGACCCCAACGAACCTCTACTACCTTAACCTTTAGGGAAGTTATTCAAATAATTAGTAGAGGGGTTAGACTTTGCTCTTCTGAGGGACCAATGCCCACCCATACTAAAAGAATTCTATTTACTTTGATTGATTTAAGGATTAAAGAGATCTCCTAAGAAAGAATCACTAAGAAGACTACCACATTTGCCCCTTCTTTGGGGGTTAAATGGCTCTCTAGAAATTCAAAAGAGAACTAACCTACTAGAAAACTTCCCAAAGTTAAACCAATTGACCTTTTTCTAAGGATCCCGAACTAATCCTAATTCCAAAATCTAACATTAAGCAACGGGTAAACTTGCTTCACAAGGATTTCATTCCACAATTTTGGCTAAGTTAACAAATTCAACATGACTAAAGTGCATTACAAGATAAGCTTTCAGAGTTAATCCCTTATTGAATGCTAAATTGTCTTTTTCCATCAGGGATGAATAAATAGAAAATTTTGAAAAAATTTGAAAAATTTTCTATTTTTTGCCGGACTTCAACCACTCCTAGTTCATTTTTCTTCGTTCTACAATGAATCCCATTCTTCTAATTCCCCTACACTTAAATGAGACATTGTCCCCAATGTCTTGACATATAATTCCGAAGTAAGAGAAAACGAATGCATCAACAAGCTATTATATGATAAGGAAAGAAAAGAACTAGTACTCCCCTAAGTCTGGGTTAGCATGCATCGACCTCATGAACCACAATGAGTTGAGAAACAAGAAAGTTAAAAAGTTCTTGCAGTAAAAGTAAAGCAGAATCTATGATCTCTGCATCCTCAAAAGTTACTTTAACGTGCCGTGAGAGGTGGAAAAGAGGAAGAAGAAGATGATTTTTTTTTCATCACAGGTTGCCCATACGCCCCATATGGAAAGGGTGTAGTGCCCTCTGTACACCTTTGGGGCCGGCCGTTGATCCATACGCCCCCGTATGGAAGGGGCGTAGTGCCCTCTGTGCACCTTGGGGGCCTGCTGCTGATCCATATGCCCCCGTATGGAAGGGGCGTAGTGCCCTCTGTGCACCCTGGCGGCAGGCCTATGTCCATACGGCCCCATATGGAAGGGGTGTATGGGCGTATCAGCAAAATTTTTTTTTTTTTTTGGTACTTACCTTTGAAATGAAATGTGGTGAATTCCTTAACCCGATATGCACCTCCCGAGCTTCTCATGGATCAACCTGCCCTTTGCAATCAAAATCCTCAAAGTTCTCTACTTTAGAAAGTTGTAGAAGATCCAAAACGCGGCTTCTATACAATCAAAAAGCATTAAGGAGGAAAGACAAACTAAATATATACATGCACAAGAAAAAAGAAAAAGAAAGAGATAGGCCCCGATAGCCTTCCAAAAGACGCTTTGTTTAAAGTCATTAGCTCGACGTCTTGAAATCACCTCAAGTGGATGGGGATTTGAAAATACCCGGACATTCCATCCAGGAAACAATAGTAAGCATGCCCAGCCAGCCTCTCCAGCATTTGATCAATGAAAGGAAGAGGGAAGTGATCTTTTCTAGTGGTCTCATTGAGTTTGCGATAATCAATGCATACTCTCCACCCAGTGACCATTCTCATATGAATAAGCTCATTTTTTTCATTCGGCACGATGGTCATACCACCCTTCTTAGGAACAACTTGTATAGGACTTACCCATGGGCTATCAGAGATTGGGTAAATCATCCCGCATCAAGTAGTTTTACTACTTCCTTTTTTACCACGTCCCTCATGTTTGGGTTTAGTCTACGTTGGGGTTGGATCACAGGCTTAACATCCTCTTCCAATAGGATTTTATGGGTACAAAATGAGGGACTAATGCCCTTTATATCAGCCATCTTCTAGGCAATAGCTTTCTTATGTTCACCAAGAACAAGTAAGAGCTTCTCCTTCTGATCCTTGTCAAGATTCGAAGATATGATGACTGGAAGTTTAGAACCCTCTTCCAAGAATGCATATTGAAGATAACTTGGTAGTTGTTTGAGCTCCAATTCAGGGGGCTCCTCTATAGATGGCTTAGACTTGTAGATGTTGGAATGGCTTATATCCTCAAAGCCTCTATCCCTTTTTAATTCGGCATGGTCATTAGGCTAATTTACAGCTGATCTCAATACCTCACTTTTGAATTCTTCTTCTCCCCCACTCATTAAGCAAAACTCCACTTCATCATCAGCCAACAACTCTCCCATAGCATCAGGCACCATCACATCAAGGTAGTCCACAGCAAAACATGTATTATCATGATGCATACTTTGTTGTAGAACATCTGGCATCTTTACTATGACCTCTTCATTCCCCACTCGCAAGACCAACTTCCATCTCCTACGTCTATCACAGCTCTTGCCGTAGCCAGAAATGGTCTTCCCAGAATGAGAGGAATCTCCACATCAGCTTCCATATCAAGGATAACGAAGTCTGCTGGAAAATGAAGTCTTGGACTTTTACTAGCACATCTTCCACTACCCCCCTTGGGAATTTTACCGATCGGTCGGCCAATTGCAAGCTCATTCTTGTTGGCTTGGGTTCCCCAAGCCCCAGCTTTTTAAATAATTGGTAAGGCATAATGTTGATGCTTGCTCCCAAGTCTGCCAATGTTTTTTCCTTTGATAAATTCCCAATAAGATAGGGAATTGAAAAAACTCCCAGGATCTTTGAGCTTCCTAAGTAGTTTATTTTAGATCACAGCTGAGCACTCTCCTCCCAAAGTTACAGTAGAAAACTTTTCCAATTTCCTCTTGTTTGACAATAATTCCTTTAAAAATTTTGCATATTTTGGCATTTGAGTCAATACCTCAACCAGGGGAAGGTTGATATGCAGCTGTTTAAACACTTCCAAGAATCTCCCATACTGTTCATCAGTCTTATCTTTCTTTAATCTGGCTGGATAGGGAATGGTGGGCCTGTATTCTAGGACGGGCATTGATGTGGAATCTCGCTCATCTAGCTGTTTACCCTTGTTCTTGATGGTAGCTGGCTCCTTGGTCGATTCAATTACCCTATTCTCTTCTTCCTAAACTTTAGACTGCAGCTCCTTACCACTCCTCAAAGTTACTGCCTTAACATGTTCTCTAGGGTTTGGTTCTGTATTTCCTGGAGTAAGCCCTAAGGCCTTTCTGATAGAAGTTTGGCCAATTGCCCGACTTGTGTCTCCAGGTTACAAATAGATGCATCATGATTCTTAAGAGTGGTTTCTTGATTTTTCAAAATCTGATGGATGGACTTATCTCTTTCTTCAGAATCCTTTACCAGCTTAGTCAGCATCTCCTCAACCAACGACTTAGGTGATTGGTCAGGTGGTCTTTGAAAGCCTGGAGGAGGATTAGGGTTGTTCCTTTGTATGTTGTTGTTGTTGCTCCACGAAAAGTTTGGGTGATTCCTCCAACCCAGATTATAAGTGTTGCTATTTGGGTTGTTTTGAGGACGAGATGAACTTCCCACATAATCAACATAGGCAGTGTTGGTTCCCTCATCAAAGTAAAGCTCTATAGTTGCTGCTTGTTGAGACAAAGTATACATTTGATTGACTTGTCTTGCTAACGCATCAACCTTAGCAAGTATAGTAGAGGCTATGTCCATCTCCATAACACCAGGAGTCCTTCTTTCTCTAATTCGACCACGTGAGCTCTCATAATCGTCTTCAGCCATGTCTTCAAAAAGACGTAGGCTTTCCTCTGGGGTTTGATGTTTGAGAGTCCCACCAGCAGCTGCAATAATCATTTGCTTTGTCTGATAATTCAACCCATTGTAGAATAACCGAACTTGCCACCATTCGGGAATCCCATGATGTGGACATTTTCTCAATGATTCCTTAACTCTCTCCCATGCCTCAAAGAGAGTTTCTGAGTCCTTCTGATAGAATCCTTGTATCTCCGCTCTGAGTTTGGCAGTCTTTGAGGGAGGAAAGTATCTGTCCATGAATCTCGTTAATAAATCATCCCATGTAGTGATGGACTCATTGGGTAAGTTCCCCAACCATTGCCTAGCTTTCCCCCTTAAGGAAAATGGGAAAAGTCTAACCCTTTTTGCATCTTCACTAACCCCATTAAACTTGAAAGTGTCACACAACTCTAAGAAGAGTCGAACATGTGTTGTGGGGTCTTCATCCTGTAATCCTTCAAACCGGGCATTGTCTTGAACCATCTTGATCATACTTGGCTTTATCTCAAAATTGGTGGCCTGAACCCGTGGTCTAACAATACTGGAAGTTATACCTTGAAGATTTGGTCGAGAATAATCCAAATTGGTTCTTGGAAGACCATTCACTCTTCCCCTGTTTTGAACTATCTGATGAGGGGGCAGAGGGTTTTCAACCGGATCATCTTCTGGTACATTCCCCATCTCTCCTTTTGGTGAGTCTTCCCTTAGAATTGTTGATGAAGCTTCTGCCTTAAACTTTCCTTTCTTGTTGTATCTTCAAATAACTCTGTCAGGTTCTGGATTGAAGTCAACAAGTTCCTTGGAATGGCCTCTGGTCATGCACTGTCAAGAGATGTAGAAAATCAGTAGATTCACTATTCGATCAACCAAAGGAATATCAATGAAACAAATAAAAAGAAAATGGCTGAATTAATAAGTAAGAAGTGTTCTTAATAAAGGTGAAATCCTTAATACTTCCCCGGCAACGGCGCCAAAAACTTGATCGTTGCGGATCGTAGCTTAATAATTTATAAACCTGTTCCTTGCTTCCAACTACGATTCAATAGGCAAGTGCACCTATCGTAGCGTAATATAGTGTCCGAAATCAGGTTCGTTCCAAGGAAGATTAAAGTTCACCAACTACTAATATTTACTCCGTTCCTATTATCCAACCGATCAAGGCGAGTAAATGATTCAATGAACTTAACTAAAAGAGACTAATTATAAAATGTACTAGACTAAAGAAAAGGAACTTAACAAAACACAAGTTCAAATCAACAACTAAGCAACCTAGACCTCTCTCTAATCCCATTCATGCCATGCGAATCATTAGAAACTAAAGATAAAAAAATCCGGTTCTTAAGCTGTGGAGTTTCATTAGTCAAACTAATAATTCTCTCAAATCTATTAGCTTATCTAATCCTAGGTTTATCCGTTAGAATCTCTTCTCAACCAATAGCAACCTAGGATTGCATGAAGCACTTGACTCTCTCACCGTTCGGTTGGTAAATAGAAGATTTTTGCTATCCTATCTCTAGAATCACGATCAAATCTCATTCATTACCCTTAGATCTAATCATACAAGCAATTTCTCAATCAACTTGAATGAAATCAAACATAGATTCATACTCCGGAAATATAAATCTAAGATACTCATCAAGAACAAGTAATGAAACGAAAGAACATCAATATGTCTTCATTAAGATCAATCCTTCATCACATAACAAGAATGGTTTCAAAAGAGGTCTAGATCTCTAGATTACTCCTCCATGAGAGATAAAATGTAATTACAATTGATAGGAGAGCAGCTAGAGTTCATGACATTACCCGGAAGTTCGAATCTTGAATGCTTTAGTTGAGATAATGACCTTCTTGTGTTGTTGTTCCAAGAGAGAAAAGTGAGGTGTGTACTAAATGTAAACCCTAAGTTTGCCTCCTCTTTCTCTCTCCACTTAAATATATATATAGACATGTACAAAAAAGAAAGAGAAAAGGGCAAATATCAAGAAAATCTAAGTCGTTGCTAATCCATACGCCCCGTATGGAAGGGGCGTAGCGCCTTCTATGCATTTTTAAGGGGCTAGTCTGGGTTGATACGACCCCGTTTGGATTCCATACACCCCGTATGGATTCCATACGCCCCGTATGGAGGGGTGTATGGGCAAAAGGCTTGGCTTTTCCATTTCTTTTCTTGATGAATCTAATTGATTTCTTCGTGATAGGTTCCACATCACCTGAAAGCGATACATTATGCTATTAAGTACCAATTCTAAATGATTTCCACTCGATTTGCAACAAAAAAATACTTGAAATCATCTAGGAATTAAAAGTGTTTCGCCCTTCATCACAGAGGTATGACATCATTGATGAGGCCATTCAATTAGCTTTGAAAGTGGAGAGATAGAGGTGATCTAATCCTTATTGTGCAGCGAGCATAAGTATGGATCTTCTACTAAACTGCATGGGTTTGAGGGTAAACAGGCTGATAGAGGGGGATATGGTAGAAGTATAGAAAAGAATACAGTAGTTCTAGACATTAAAGGGGAGAAAGAATCATCTGGGAAAGGAAAAATAGTTGTTGGGTATGAGAACAAATAGGTAGTAGTTAAGACATTAGGAGGGAAGAATCGCCAGGTTAAATATTTTAAATGTCCAAGTTTTGGACATATGACTGCACAATGTCCAAATGGAAGAGTTATGACTACTATGGAGATTGAGAGTGAGGAAGAAGAAGAAAACATGCATGATAACACAAATCTATCGACTATCTTAGATGAATATTATGGTGATGCAGATGTTGAGGTACATGAGGATAAAGGAAATGATCATTATCTATCCATTAATGTATTGCGCAGGGCGATAACTACCTTTCCTGTTAATAAGGATAAGCAAGGGGAGAACCTATTTCACATTTCCTATAGAGTTTAAGGTAATCTTTGTGCTATTATCATTGATGGAGGTAGCTGTACTAACGTAGTAGCTACTTCATTAGTGGCTAAATTAAAATTAGTCACTACCCCACATCCTAAGCCTAACAAACTACATTGGTTAAGTGAACAAGGTAGTTTGCATGTTATTTAGAGGGCTAAGGTCCCATTCAGTATAGGGGAGTACCATGATGAAATTATTTGTGACATTCTTCCAATGTGTGCATCACATATACTGCTTGGCAGACCTTGGTTATATGATAGAAAGGTGTTACATGATGGCTATAGGAACACTTATGTGTTCCAAAAGGAGGGTAAGCAAATAATGTTGAATCCCATGTCACCTATTGAGGTATAAGAGGCACAGAGACAAATTAATAAGGCTGGTAAAAAGAAGACATTATTAGTAGGGCAGTATGAATTGGAGGAGGCCATAGAGAATGAGAGGCTAGTGTATGTGTTGCATATGAGATATGCACTAGAGGTGGATGGTCGTGAACAGTTAACCCATGTAGTAAACTAGGTATTGGATGAGTACAAAGATCTATTTCTTGATGAATTACCTAAGGAATTGCCACCTTTGAGAGGCATTGAACATGCCATTGATTTTCAGCCTGGGTCAGTTTTTCCAAATAAACCAACATATCGCGTGAATCTTGAAGAGGTTAAAGAATTGAAGCGTTAGGTAGATGAACTAATAGCACGGGACCTTGTTAAGGAGAGTATCAGTCCTTGTGTTATTCCTGCACTTCTTGTTCCTAAGAAGGATGGCACATGGAGAATGTGCATTGATAGTAGAGCCATCAATAAAATTACCATCAAATACAGGTATCACATTCCTAAACTTGATTATATGTTAGATTAGCTTCATGGTGCACAGGTATTCTCTAAGGTGGATCTTAAAAGAGGATATCACCAAATTTGAATGAGGGGAGGAGATAAGTGGAAGACTGCTTTTAAAACACACCATGGGTTATATGAGTGGATGGTCATGCCATTTGGATTGACCAATGCCCTACTTTTATGAGGTTAATGAATCATGTAATGAAAGAATTTTGGGGAAAATTTGTTGTTGTTTATTTTGATGACATTTTGATTTACAGTAGAAACCTAGAAAATCATGTTAAGCACTTATAGGCAATGTTTTCAGTACTAAGGGAATAACAGCGGTATGCAAATCTCAAGAAGTATTCTTTCTATCAAACTGAGGTAACATTTCTTGGATTTATCATAACTAGTTCTGGTGTCAAAGTAGATGAAGAAAAGGTGAGGGTTAGTAGGGATTGGCTAATACTAAAATCAACTGCTGAGGTAAGGAGTTTTCATGGACTGGCTTCATTTTATAGACATTTTGTCAAGAATTTTAGCAGCATTGTCAATCCATTAACCGAATTGATAAAGAAGAATGTTCCTTTTGTTTAGGGAGAATGAGCCTAAAAGATTTTTGAGGAGGTGAAAACAAAGCTAACTAGTGCTCTAGTGTTAGTTTTACCTGATTTTGACAGAATTTTTGAATTGGAGTGTGATGCATTAAAGGTAGGGATTGGTGCTGTGTTGATGCAGGACAAAAAGCCCATTGCTTGTTTTAGTGAAAATTGAGTGGTGCACCTCTAAACTACTCAGTATATGATATGGAATTCTATTCTTTAGTGAGGGTGTTGATGACGTGGCAACATCATCTTCTTCCTAAGGAGTTCGTTATTTATATAGATCATGAGTCACTGAAACACTTTAGAGGTCAACAACATCTATCAAAATGCCAAGCCAAATGGGTAAAGTTTTTAGAGAGTTTTACATATGTGATTAAGTACAAAAAGGGAAGTACGAACATTGTAGTTAAGGCTTTGTCATGCAGGTATGTACTTATCACCTCTCTACAATCAAAACTTCTCGGGTTTGAATTAATGAAGGAATAATATGCTCATGATGAATTCTTGAAATTAATTGTTAAGAGATGTTCTGAAGGAAAGACAATTGATGGGTATTATATGATAGATGGCTTTCTGTATAAAGTAGGAAAATTATATATACCCTATAGTTCTGTTAGAGAGTTGTTGGTGAGGGAAGCTCATGCTCAAGGATTATCTAGTCATTTTGGTGAATAGAGAACTTTGGAGTTATTGAAAGAGCACTTTTACTGGAAGGGTATGATAAAGGATGTCCATAAAGTATTGGAGAGGTGTGGTGTTTATAAAAGAGCAAAAGGGAAGAAAGGAGTTTAGGGTGAATATATGCCTTTGCCACTACCTACATAACTTTGGATTGATATTAGTATAGATTTCATTTTAGGTCTACCTAGGATATAAAGAGGAAAAGATTCCATTATGGTTGTCTTTGATCGCTTCAGTAAAATGTCACATTATGTGCCTTGCTACAAAATAGATTATGCACTTTTTATAGCTAACCTTTTTGTGCAGGAAATTGTAAAACTACTTGGTGTTCCACACAGCATATTGTCTAATAGAGACACTAAGTTTCTTAGCTTTTTCTGGAAGACACTATGGAAAAGACTTGGTATTAAACTCATGTATAGTACCTCATGTCATCCCTAGACAGAGAGCCAAACGGAGGTTGTCAATCGTGCTCTTGGTGCCTTACTAAGAGTTATAGTTGGCAAGAATCTTACTAATTGGGACTTGTGTCTTCCTATTGTTGAATTCTCTTACAATAGGTCAACTCATAGTTCAACCAGTAAGTCTCCCTTTGAAGTCGTGTATGGCTATAATCCTACTCTTCCATTGGATTTAATAGCTAATCCGATAACAAAGGAAGAAAGCTTAAGTGGAGTAGAACAAGCAAAAGAGATTTAGAAACTTCATCATAAGGCGTTTGAACACCTTCAGAAAACTTAGGAAAGTAGAAACTTTAAGGCAACAAAAATAGGAAAACCAGAATTTATAATCTAAGTGATCTAGTTTGGATTAATCTCAGCAAAGACAGGTTTCCTCACAAGAAGTCACAAAAGCTTTCACCTAGAGTAAATGGACCTTTCTAAGTTCTAAAGCGTATCAACAACAATGCAAGCAAGATAGAATTACCAGGAGAATATGGCATCTCTGCTACATTCAATGTTGCAGATCTATTGCCTTATATACCAAATGATACACATGAAGACCCATCAGATTTGAGGACAAATCTTCCATAAGCCCGAGGAAATAATATGAATCAAACCAAAGCATCAACGAGACCCATAATAAAAGCGAGAGCCAAAGGACTATAGAACATAGCATCGAGAATCCTTTTTGAACAAATGGAACCCAAAGACATTTACATAATGTCTTCATTTACTTTATATAATTGTTTTGTATTTAATCAGGTACACTTGTCAGTATTATAGGACGATGAGTAAACACACTAGTGCTTGGTTTGTGGATGACTCATGGTCCATGGTGACCCTAAATGAATCAAAGAAACCGACCTTGTGTTATGTTTTGTTGATCGAGGAGGGCATCAAAGAACCAGCACCATGTGTAGCTATTTTTCCTTATGTTATTTTTCCATATTTAGGACAAGTATAAATACTTGTAAAAGACAACAAAAAAGAAACTTTTGAGAGATATATTTCGGCTGCTATTTACGTGGAAAGGGACTCATCTTCTCTTCCATACATACTCTTATCAATTCTAATTTAGGGATTGTAACAAGTGAAATTATTATGTGTTGCATCAACAATTATAAATTGTTCCTAATTTTGCTAGTGCGTCATATCTAGTAAGAATTTGGGAGTTTCATTTTATTATTGTTACATAAAATTAGGGTTCATGTGCAATTAGGGTTAACGCCTATCTTGTTGAGCAATTACTTAATTGAATCTTCAATTAAGATTGTTAATTAGAATTGGATCTTAGCATATCATTGATGCTTGTTACTGTTGTAAATCTCTTAAATAACTAAATTTTGAGTCTTATAGGCTATCAACATGTTTTAGCCAGCAATAGAAATTGATGTCCATTTATGTTTTTCTCATGTTTCTCTTAGCTCAATAACATCTAACTACTTCTAATTATTATTTAGGGTTACTTAGTGCTTTTAAGATGTCCAAATATCTAAAGTTTGAAGTTTTTAATGGCTTTTTAGTTTTTGGCTAACAAATAGAATTATTACTAATTAAGCTTTCTCGAAGCTTTTATGCTTAAATGGTGAGGAAATCTTACATTTAGTACATTCTAGCACATTGCTTAAAGTATTATATGTGTTAACCTAAAGTTTGTATATTTGTATAATCAAAGGGAATCTGATCACAATGCCACCTAATACATGGAAATTTATACACAAAATACATCAAATTAAAATGGAAAAAATATATAAGAAAATAACTAATATAAGACAATAGTGCTTCCTACTCTTGTGATGGTGGGTGAGCCCCTAAGAATGTAGCTTCCTCGCCTTTTCCAAATCTTCTACCACCCCTCCCCCCTAGTCATAGCAACTCCAAGCTACCACTCTTTAGTTCTCCTCTTCGTGCCTTTGCTAGATGTATGTTGGTTAGCTATTGTGGATATAGTTACAAGAGTAAATGAGTGTAGTGAAGTTTAAGGGGTTAGTTTTGGCCACTATTTGAAGTAGATGGTGTTGGAGATTGTTTAAGTTGGTGATGGTAAAATGGAAATGGAATGAGTGGCTATGTAGGTGGCATCGAAAGTGGTAGTGAGGCTATGGTGGTGGTGTGTTTTTCCTTTGAGCATCTTGTGAGTGTTTGATTCAGAGATGAAAAAATAAAAAGAAAGGAAAATGAAAGTGAAGTAGGAGAGAGAGAGAGAGAGAAAATCAATAAGAGATGTGTGTGTGTTATGTTTTTATTTATTTAAATTGAGTAACTTAATGTATTGCTATTATTTGTTGGTTAGTTAGGTTAGTATGAGTCTAATTTGGTCTAGTGGTTATTAGTATGATACTAGGTTTAGTCAAATGCCAAATTTAGAAATCTCTTTTCATGCTTGACAAGTTTCCCTTATGATGGGAAATTTTCCAGCACCATTTATGCTTTCAGAACTAGATTTAAATGATGATCCAAATCACTAATATTTTACTTCATTACTTTTATCTAATAAGTATTTGAGAAATAATCTTATAGGTACAATAATAATTCTCCATGGGATGCCAACATATCCTACACTAGTTGATCACAACGGGACATCATGAGATTTGCAATCAAAGGCCCACTGCAATTGTTTCCATTTCGAAAGATTGGCTCATGAAGATTTCTGATATTTTGTACTTTGTAATTGTTCTATGGACTATTTTATGTTGTATTTTCTTTCGAGACACTTTCACTTTTATTGTAATTTTCATTTAGGACCAACTACCCTGAAAGTGACATAGTTGTAATTTTGTGCATTTTCTAACCCTAAAGGGAGCAAGTATAAATACTTGCTTAAAGTAGGGTTTGAGGCGGCCATATTTTTCAGATTTGAGATACACTTTGTGTGAGGATTAGGGTTCTCCTAATTGTCATTAGACTCTCCCAAGAGTTGAAATTGTGGCGAATGCAACACTTTAAAATTGTGAGTAATATCAATTTCATTTTGTTGTGATTTCTTTTCTTCTCTACTGTGTAATATCTAGGGGTGAATTGAGATAGTTCTTGGTCAGATTTGCTTCCTATTATTTCGAATTTTTGTGCTTAATTGAGATACTTGGCATTTGAATTCAGTTCATCCTTTATATGTGCTTCTTGAACCGTGATTAGCACATGTGGAAAGGGGTTCTTAGAGTTGAAGATTTATTTTGAAATTGTGAATTATTCACGTGGATTTATATGTGATTAGTGTTATGTTAGAAGAAATTATCATTGTAGAGTTATAATTGCATCATTGAGTATTTAGATCTTATTGCACCTTCACTAGGGTTCATGCAATTTTACCCTTTTTGAATCGGTTATTAATTTGAGAGTGAAAGTGTTCCTTTGGTTCATTTGATTGTGCTTAGACCTTGGTTTTAGGCACATCATCTTTTGGTATTAGAGCTTGAGGTTTAAGAGGAGTGATTTGCAATTTTGAATTTCAGAAATTTAGGGTTCATGTTCTTACATATTCAATTCCAAAATTAGGGATAAATTGAAATTGTTGTTGTGATTGCTTGAAGTGGCATGATTGTCTTGTTTAGGAAGTTGAATTTTTTGCTTGTTGAGTGATTTTTGAGTACTTGTTGAAGCCTCTTTGTTGTGAACTTCATCGTAAAGGAAGGGGAAAGATAGTACATTTTTTTTAATGCAATTTCAGAAGTACAATTGTATAGGAAGAGAATTGTGATTCTTACATTGTTTGAATTTGGAATTAGGGAGAGCATTTGCAATTTCTAGATTTGAGTAGTGTAGAAGAATGGAAGTTATTTGATTTTCAAAACAAGCACTAAGATTGAAGGAGTTAATGTGTGTTTGTTTGAATTTGAAAGGGTTGGAATTAGTGAAGTGGTTTGATTTTCAAATTTAAATTGCTGCCTTTGTGTAAGTTGCGGATTGGATTTGTATTTGAAGTGAAGAATTTGCAATGTGTTATCCTTGAATTTTCTTTGAGAAGGAGTAGTGAATTGAAGAAGTTTTATGTTGCTTGTGACGTGTATATTGTTGTAAGTGGCGGTGTGAATGTGTTGCACTTGAGATGTTATAAGTGGTGTGATATTGTGTTGTATTTAGGGAGGTTGTTGCACTGTCGCTTAAGAGGTGTGTATGTGGAGTTGTGTTTTTGCAAATTTAGTGAAGAGTGTGTGTATTTTTGGTGTATTTTTGTGTATGTTGAATTGAGAATTATTGCTAGTGGCGTGATTGGTGGTGGAACCGTAAGCAAGAGAGTTTGTGACGGTGGGGTTGTGCATTTGTGCTTGTGTTAAGGTGCTGCAATTTGGGATTTATTATAGTGTGAAACCTTAACAAGAAAGGAAGGTTTTGAGTAGTAGAATTTGAAATTCAAAGAAATCATTAAAGGGTGAAAGTAATTGACTAGTTACTTAAACACTTGTAGTTGAATTTAATTCTAACTACTTAAAAGTTTTGTGTGTACTTCATTTAGTGAACCTTACTTGGAGTATAAATTATTTCCTTGTGCCTATAATTCTTCTTGGAACGTGAGCTATTGCATTATTGTGGTTATTAAATGTGTAGGTTGGTGTTGTTGAAGGAGTGTGCTGAAATTTGTGGGATTACTTCTTAACTCATAACATGTCCAATGAAAGTGTGAATGGGGGAATTAGCAATGAAGCCAATAGCCAGGTTGGTGGAGGTCAGGGCCATAATATTGCAGGTAGGAGGACTTTGGAAGAATAGCTCCAGGATCTTACTACCATAGTTGCTACTTTAGTAACTAAGATTAATAAAATGACATTACTATAACCACCAGTGGTGAACCTTCAAGCACCACCTCGGGTAGCTCCACAAAATCCTCAGAGAGATAAAGTAGTGGGAGATAGAAATCTAAATAGAAGGATGGATGAGGATCATCATCCATACAGGAAAGAAAGGGATGACAACTTTGGGGCTAAACCATATCAGAATAGGGATTTCAGGCCACCTCGAGGATTGGAGTATGTGAAACTATAGATCCCTTCTTATGATGGTAAGGGATCAGCTGATGATTATTTAGATTGGGAGGACAAGGTTGAGGGTCTCTTTGAATGTTATGAGATCGATGACAATACCAAAGTTCAATTGGCTGCTGTCAAGTTTACAGGATACGCTACACTATGGTGGAAGAATTTAATTATCGGCAGGCGTAAGGATGGAGAGGTTGAGATCTAGACATGGGGGGATATGAAAAGGGTGTTGAGAAAAAGATTTATTCCTGAACACTACAAATAGGAACTATTTATGCGACTACAGACTTTAAGGTAGGGAGGCAAAATAATGAATGATTATATGCAAGAATTTGAAACCCTCATGATTAGATGTGGGTCCATCGAACCTCCAGAACAAACTATAGTACACTTTGTCTCAAGTCTGAAATATGAAATAGCATGTGTTGTTGAGCTACAATGCTATAGTACACTTAATGAGGCTATTCAGTTAGCCTTGAAAGTAGAGAGGCAAAGGAGGTCCAACTTGTTTAGGGCTCCGAGCAGTAGGCCTAGTATTATAACCAGACCCATAGCAACTGACGGTCGATAAGGGGGAACAAAGGTCATAGGTGAGGCCGTGAGAGCAGTGGACAAAACCATCTCAAACACTACCAAAGAAAATATACCCGCTGGGAAGGGTAAAGAGGTAATAGTACCATATGTGAGGTAGACTGTTCCCGGATCTACTAGTGGAAAAGCATGCCAGATCAAATGTTTTAAATGCATGGGATTAGGGCATATGGCAGCATAGTGTCCAAATAAGAGGGTGATGACTGTTATGGAAGGTGCTAGGGAAGATGTTGAGGTTGACGAGGAACAGACTGAGCCTACAGATTTACTAATAGCACTGCAGGAGTATTATGATGACTAGATTGCAAAAACACATGAGGACCGTACAGGTGAACAACATCTACCTATTAATGTGTTACGCAGGGTTCTAACCATATCTCCTGATACTAAAGACATTCAGAGGGAGAACATATTTCACACCTCTTGCAGGATCAAAGGTAATCTTTGTGTGCTCATCATTGATAGAGGTAGTTACACGAATGTTATATCTGTTGTACTGGTAGACAAATTACATTTGTCTACTAGCCCATATCCTAGCCTTTATAACTTGCATTGGTTGGATAATCAAGGTAGTATGTATGTTACAATAAGGGTGAAGGTGCCTGTAAGTGTTGGGCAGAAATATCACGATGAGATCCTATATGACGTGATTCCTATGCATGCATTCCATTTGTTGTTGGGTAGACCTTGGTTGTTTGATTAGTAGGTGTTACATGATTAATATAGGAACACCTACATGTTCAGCATGGGCGAGTCTCGCATAGTACTGTTACCTATGACTCCATCTGAGGTACATCAGTTTCAAGAAAAGATCAGAACTACTTCCACCACATTTGATAGTAGAGAGAGCAGGCCAACAGGGATGTCAAGGCTCAATTTCAAAAATGATCCTCTAGATTTGAGGGCAAATCTTTCAGAAGCCCAAGGAGATGATGGGAAATTTTTTGACACCGTTTATGCTTTCAGAACTAGATTTGGATGATGATCCAAATCACTCATATTTTACTTCATTACTTTTATCTAATAAGTATTTGAGAAATAATCTTACAAGTACAATAATAATTCTCCATGGGATGCCAACATATCCTACACTAGTTGATGGTCACAGGATATCATCAAATTTGCAATCAAAGGCCCGCTGCAATTGTTTCCATTTCGAAGCATTAGCTCATGAAGATTTATGATATTTGTTACTTTGTAATTGTTCTATGGACTATTTTATGTTGTATTTTCTTTTGGAACACTTTCATTTTGATTGTAATTTTCATTTAAGATCGGCCACCCTAAAAGTAGCATAGTTGTAATTTTGTGCATTTTCTAACCCTAAAGGGAGCAAGTATAAATACTTGCTTAAAGTAGGGTTTGAGGAGGCCATCTTTTTCACATTTGAGATACACTTTGCATGAGGATTAGGGTTCTCCTAATTGTCATTAGACTCTTATCAATTTCAATCCCAAGAGTTGAAATTGTGATGAGTGCAACACTTTGAAATTGTGAGTAATATCAATTTCATTTTGTTGTGATTTCTTTTCTTATCTAGTGTGTAATATCTAGGGGTGAATTAAGATAGTTCTCGGTCAAATGTTTCCTATTATTTCAAATTTTTATGCTTAATTGAGGTACTTGGCATTTAAATTCGGTTCATCCTTTATGTGTGCTTCTTGAACCGTGATTAGCACATGTGGAAAGGAGTTCTTAGAGTTGAAGATTTATTTTGAAATTGTGAATTATTCACGTTGATTTATATGTGATTAGTGTTATGTTAGAAGAAATTATCATTGTAGAATTATAATTGCATCATTGAGTATTTGGATCTCATTGCACCTTCACTAGGGTTCACGCAATTTTACCCTTTTTGAACCGGTTATTGATTTGAGAGTTAAAGTGTTCCTTTGGTTCATTTGATTGTGCTTAGACCTTGATTTTAGGCACATCACCTTAGCTTACTCTAATCTACCACCTTACTCTCCTTATTTTAAGAATAGCCCTTACAATGTGCCAAGTGTCAAGTGTAAAATATATGTGTACATGGCTAGTTGTTAATTGAGAGGGGGTAGGTGGGGACCCGGGGGTGCTTTTCCTTTATCTAATGAGTTATTCAAGTAGCTTTTTTAGTGATTTAATTAAGTTGGATTAAGGGTAGTTTAGTTTAACTAAAGAAATTGGTGATTAGAAATCAGAATGTCCTAACTATGTTGGCATCTTAATTCACACCACAATTGTGTGTTGTAATGATGAATTTTTGCTTAATTAAGTGGATCAACATCAATTGATAAGAAATGTTACCTACTAATATTGAATTATATGATTTGGGGTGTTTTACGAAATTATCTCGACTTTAGAGTTAAGTTTGATTCAATGCTTTGATTTAGGGCTTTAGGCTTTGATTTGTTGTCTTAAGGTTTATCATTCAAATTAAGGTTTTGAGTTGCTAACTTAGGGTTTCTGAGTCAAGTTAGTGTTTTGCTTGATTATCTTAAGGTTTAAGGTTTCCCTTTTTGGTTTTAAGGCTATAAAGTTAACATATTGGGTTTATGTTTGATTTAAGGCTCAATTCCTCGTATTAAGGTTTTTATTATGTATATTATAGTAATTTAGGGTAACCACTTTGGTTAAAGTTAGGCATCTTATTGACTTTAGAATTGTCTATCGAATATCTCTACATGATTTCTGCCTTAAATCGAAAAAATGCTCGAGGTTTATAACCTTATTAACTTTTTCATTTATATTTGACACATGAAACAACATGACTTGTGCATATTACTAATATAAATAAATAAAATAATTAAATAAACATGAATTGGATAAAACAATAATAATTAAAAAAATTAGAAAATTAAATAAATAAATAAAGCCCATCTACCATGGATGAAGAAATTAGTTCGGAAAGAAAAGGAATGCAGAAAAACTTCTGGAGAATTGATCTAAAATGACTGAAGATGCATAAAAAACAAAGAAAGATGAAACTTTGAAAAGAAGAAGATAAAATATACCAAGTGAATAAGCTTAAAGCTTGCAAGAAACCCTTTTAGGAAGAAAGCTCCACAAAAATTGTAATGCCCCAAAACTCGAGCCGCGCTATTTGATAAGTCGCAAAATACCCTTATCTAAAGTAATGAAATTGTGCTTTATTGTTGAATTTTTAGATGATTTGTTGAAGAAAAGGGTGATTAATGGAATGAATGTTAATTTCAAAATCTTCTAGATTGTTTTGGAGCTAAAGGAAGGAGTTTTGAAGAGTCAGAACAAGTTTGGAAGGAATTAGATACATTACATGTGAAGAAAAAAATTCTGGAAAGTACACAAGCAAGATACACGCCCATGCACTTTGCTGTTTTACTTATGTATATTAAAGCGGATTTCTGGAAAGTACACAAGCAAAGTACACGCCCATGTACTTTGCTTGTGTATCTAAGTTTTGCTTCTATTCGATAACGTTTCAAATACACAACCAATGTACACTCCCATGTACTTGCTCGTGTATATTCACATAAGGACACCTGGAAGCAAGCATGAGATACACAAACGAGATACACTACTTATGTATCCGGTCGTGTATATATCCAATTGGGGTACATGTATAAATAGACCTTCAGTTCGCCCTAGAGAGAAGGTTACGAATTTTTCATTTTCTCTCACTCTCATAACAGCAAGTGAAAGAAGATTTTGTCGATTCCAAAGGAGATTGAAGACCCACAAAGAAAAAGATTTTATCTTTAAGGGTTGTGACCATGAACTTTATCTATTCTTCTAGTAATTGTGTTTCTTTTGTCAAATTTATGGAGGAGTAGACCCTAGATCTAGATTTTATTTGAAACTTCTCTGTCATGTGATAAAGATTTGATCTTTAATGCAAATTTGTTGACTTTCTTATGATTAATTGCATGTTCTTCAATTGTTTCTTAGATTCATAGATTCGGAATATGAATTTATGTGTGATATCATATTAGTTAATTGAGAAATTACTCATATGATTAGATCTAATGCAATTAATGAGATTTAATTATTCTTCTAAAGATAGGAAACAAGAGTCTTCTATTTACATCAATTATTTTGATGCGAATTCACGTGCTTTATGCAATTCTAGGTTGCTATTAACTAAGGAGAGATCCTATTTGATAAACCTAGGATTAGATAGGTTAATATACTTGAGAAAGTAGTTAACTTGACTAGAGAATTTGATAAAGGCATATTTTACTCATAATTCATTAAGCAATTTGCAAGTATTCATTATTGATTTTAGAGAAATCACAAGGAAATGGTACTTAATCATGTTTATTTTTACATTTCAGATGTTGGAGGACTTTGAGTTCAAAGCTTAATCAATTTGGAGAGATTGCATACAAATTGAAGCATGAAAAGATTGAAGGATGGCAAAGGAAAAATCAAGGCCGCCGGCCTTTATGGTCGGTTGTCCATGCAACACCGCCGGCCTTTATGGCTGGCTTAAATGAAGGCTACCGGCCTTGGGCCAGTCTTGTTTTGATTTCATCTCTTCGCCTCCCCTTGCATATATATAAGTCCTAGGTCAATTTGTAGGGGATCTTTGGTCAATTTTTCTTGTTCTTAAAGTAGTTTTAACTTAGTTTTAAGGGATAATTGAGAAGATCAAATCTTGGAGAAAACTTTGTGATCTTGGTGGAGATTATCATCCTTTGTGAAGGATTTGTGGAGTTCCTTGCAATTAAGGTTTTATTTATATTGTTGAATTGGTGATTTTTGAACTTTATCTCTTATATGCAATTCAAGTATTTGATCCAACTATTGAATATGATTTCTTTTGCATGAATCTCCTTGAATCATAATCATGTCTTTATCTCCATGAATTGTTAAGTCTTTTCCTTAGGAAATTGGATGAAACCCCAGAATGTTAAAAGGATAATTGTAGCCATGTTATATGATTAGGAATATTCATGATTGCAATTCCTTTGATTTCAATTATAATTGGTCTTTGATTATAATTTTTAGAAATCCTTTTAATACGGGAGTTGATTAAGATTTGTTGGGAATTCTTAATTAGACTGATTGTCAATACGGGAGTTGCGATAATTGGTTTAATTTGAGTTTATGGAGGGCGCAATGCAATGTTTCTTGTTAATTAATCACTAAGGGATTAGGGTTAATTGATTTAGGGCATTAGTTGTTTGTAGCATCGGGAGGTGTATAAACATAATTTTGATTCCTTGGTTAATTGGAGACGCGGAAGCCGACTAATTGATTTAAGGTTAACATCCCTAAAAAGGATTTTCTAAACTCACTTGAATAACCTTATAACCACTAGTTGATATAACATGGTAGCAGTTTGATTAACGAATCTAGGGTGAATTCTAATTTCCCTCGTTCATAATTGATAGATTCTTCATAAAATTCTCCTTGTTTGCTTTAAGTTAAATTTTTAGCGTAGACATTTCAAAACCCCTTTTTAATCACCTAGATATTGATAAGAATTGCCATAGGTCTAGTACTCTATTGGTTCCTCAAGGGATCGACAACTTTACTTTTCACCACTCTATTACTTGATACGACCAGTGCACTTGCTGCTATTGCGCTTTTTTTATATACATTCTAAGCGTATCAAGTTTTTGGCACCGTTGCCAAGGAACTAATAAATATTAGATTTTGTAGTTCTGTTGGTAGTCTAGGTGCAATTTTACGTTTTTCTTGGCTTTTGGTCTCTTTGCAGGTGTTACATGAGCAGGAGTAGGAGTGCTGATCTCCTACCATTCGATATTGAGATTGAGCGTACTCTACGT
The DNA here is from genome assembly GCA_037954665.1 of Laguncularia racemosa. Classification (NCBI taxonomy): domain Eukaryota; kingdom Viridiplantae; phylum Streptophyta; class Magnoliopsida; order Myrtales; family Combretaceae; genus Laguncularia; species Laguncularia racemosa. The sequence continues at coordinate 51,069 of JBBMOL010000167.1, forward strand.
CAGATTAAAAGAGACAACAAGTAGAGAGAACAAGTAAAAGAGATGGCAAATGAGGATAATCGCCAGATTCAGGGTGTTCAGTGAGCATTTAGAGATTTCTTTGTTCCTAGGATTCAGGAACCGCCCATTGTTAGGCCAGCTATACAAGCCAACAATTTTGAGCTTAAACCGGCACTCATTCAGATGGTGCAATCGAGTCAGTTTTTAGGGTATTCAAATGAGAGCCCTGATGATCATCTTGCTGGGTTCCTTTAATACACCAACACTGTCAAGCAGAATGGTGTCACTGATGATGCCATAAGACTACAACTTTTCCCTTTCTCATTGAGGGATAAAGCTAGAGTTTGGTTTTATTCATTGCCCCAGGGATCTGTCACTACCTGAGAAGACCTATCAACTAAGTTCTTGAGGAGATTCTTCCCACCAGCTAGGACAGCCAAACTAAGAAGTGACATCACTAACTTTACAAAGTTTAGTGGTGAATCACTTTATGAGGCATGGGAGAGATTCAAGGAAGCAACTAGAAAATGCCCACATCATGGTTTACCAGACAATCTCCTTATTGAGATCTTTTACTTGAGTCTGGATGAGACATTGAGGACTCTTGTGGATGCTGCAGCTGGGGGTACACTAATGGGAAAAACTTACTTAGAGGCCAGTGCATTGATAGAAGAGATGGCCTCTAGTGCATACAATTGGCAGAATGAGAGAAGTGGTACAAGAGTGGCTTCAGTGAATGACAATGTCAGTATGGCTCAATTGACTACTCAGATAGTTGCCCTCACCACTCAAGTAAGTAGACTCACCTCTTCAAATTCTTTTAATGCTAATCCATCTTCTAGTTGTGAAATTTGCTCAGGACCTCACTCAGCTAGTGAGTGCATGGCTGGAAAGTCGTCAGCTCCATCTAGTGGAGAGCAGGTAAACTTTGTAGGCAACCTCTAGAGAGGTACTCAAGGACCATATTCGAATACATACAATCCTCGGTGGCACAATCATCCAAACTTCTCGTGGAGGAATGAGAATTAAGCACTTAACCCACCCCCTGGATTTCCCAAACAAGCCTCTACTCGGAATGCCTATTCTCAACAGCAACCCACTCAGATGGAAGAGCTCATGAGTAGCTACATGCAAAAGACTGACACCCTCTTGCAAAACCAACAAGCTTCTATCAGAAACTTGGAGGGTCGACTCGGTCAAATTGCACAGCAGCTAAGTACTAGACCCTCAGGGTCTTTACCTAGCAAAACTGAGGAGAACACCCATCATGTCAATGCCATCATGCTAAGGAGTGGTAAGGAGGTGAAGAAAGCTGAAAGGCAGGTAAAAATTCAAGAGAAAGATCTAGAGAAAGGTAAGTAGAAGGAGGAGGAACTCACATCCAAAGCACCAGTGTTGCAGCCTTATGTTTCACCTATCCCATTCTCAGGAAGACTCAAGCAGAGGGAGTTGGAAGCCCAGTTTGCCAGGTTTTGTGACATATTTAAGGGGCTTCAAATCAATATACCTCTCTTAGAGGCCTTGAAGAAAATTCCATCCTATGCCAAATTCATGAAAGAACTTCTCTCTAACAAAAGATCCATGGAGAGTGTTGAGAAAGTAATGCTTCTTGGCGAGAGTTCAGTTGTCATAGAGAAGAAATCTACTCAGCTACCTAGAAAGCTGAAAGATCAGGGAAGTTTCAGTATCCCTTGTACCATTAGTAATATTGATTTTGAGAATGATTTGATTGATTCTGGTGCAAGTATTAATTTAATGCCACTTTCAGTTTTTAGGAAGCTTGGAATAAAGCCACAAAAGTGCAAGAGGAGACCAATCACTGTGCAGCTAGCTGATAAGAGCTCAAGGTTTTCCAAGGGTACAGTGGAGGATGTCATAGTCAAGGTCAATAAATTCATATTTCCAGTGGACTTTGTCATACTGGATGTGGAAGAAGATGAGGGCATTCCACTCATTCTAGGTAGATCATTCCTAGCCACAAGTCAAGCTCTAATTGATGTAGGACAAGGTCAGCTCACCCTTAGAGCATTAGATGACTAGGTAACATTTGATATGTATGATCCTGTGTTTTTGTCTAATGAGAAAGCAATGTATTCTGACATATCTGCTGACGGTGAAATTACTAACAATGATGTGGAGGAAGATGTAGGGCAAACCACTCTTGAAGCTGTCTTGAATGAGATAGATGATTGGGGGGATGAGGATGAGCAAGAAAACAAAGGCTGTGAGCAAGTACCCCAGACTGAAAATGTTGTTGCTTTCGAGAAGATTGACCACTATGAGAAGCCACCAGTGACGACATTAATGCCCATGCAGACACTTGAACCTAATGTCTTTTCTAATCAATTGTTTAATTATGAGTGTTTGAATTTAGGAAATCCATGGCCTCACATTAATCCAGCGCCTATGACAAGAGAATTGCAGCAGCAGATTCAAGGCCAGTTGGATGAACATAGGGAAATCCTGAGGTGGTCAAGGGTAGACATCCAGTAGGTAAGTTTGTTGATATCCACTTACAAAACATTGGTGGAAGCTGAAAAGAAGGGCACCATACCATGGAAGGAAGCTTAGAATCCTAATCTAAAGACGATGGTGTTGGAGGAGTTGTTTAAACTCCTTGATTTAAGCTAAGATGACAAACCCTGATAGTCAGGCTGGTGACTATAAAACAAGCGCTCTATGGGAGGCAGCCCATATTTACGTTTACTTTATTATGTTTCGTTGGTTTTCTTTTAATTGTTTTTAGGAAAATGCAAGGTGAATGTTCACAAGGACCAATCTCTCAAAGTTCAACTTTGATGGGATTTAAATATGGCTTCTACATGTTATACCAGGGGAGTACTAGTTCCTTTTGTCTTATTTCCTTCCTATTTTGTTATTTGCATTGATGTGAGACAGTGTGGACACTGTATATTCTTAAGTGATGGGAATCAAAATCCGACAAGACCTATCATTAGGACAAAAATTGAAGGATTTCAAATCTTGGCAATGAGGGCCCATTTCAAGCAGATCAACCTCGGAATAAATTATTATCTAACCTCTTTTATCTTATTCATGAATTGTATATTCCAACAGGTATGCTTATTTCGTTTCACAAGGCGATGGATAAACTCACTAAGACTCAGCTTGTGGGTAATCTATGGACCGACCTGAACCGGCGATGAGTTGAACCGACGGATTCCATCATGAAGCTAGCCTACCGAAGATTATTTTCTTTACTTGTAATTTATGTTTGAACCATTTGTTTTGTAAGCTTTATGGGACATTTTATTTGGTTGTATTTTACCTTTAGGACCGGCCACCCTATAGTGGCATAGTTGTGATTTTTTAGTCATTCTAACCCTAAAGGGTGCAAGTATAAATACTTGCAAATTAGGGTTTTTGAGGAGCTTTTTGAACATTGAGAAAACAACCCCTTTGTGCCGTGAGAGTCTCCTCTTGCAAGCATATTGCTCTTATCAATTTCATTATTGAAATTGTGGCGAGTGGACTTGAATTTGTTGTGAGTCATATCAACAAATTACAAGTTGATCCTAACTCCAAACTAGTGCATCATATCTGGTGAGGAATTAGTTATTTTATGTTGTTTTTGTTCTTTGGAAATTAGGGTTCTAATTTCGAAATTTGAAAGCACCTTTGAATTGAATTTGAATACCATTTCGTTTTCCCTTCTAGCAATCGTCATTTGATATATTGTAATTCATCACAATTTCGGATTTTCATTTGGAATATTGAAGCTTTTCCTTTGTTTGTGGCGTGGATGATCATTGACAATTCATCCCTTTTAGTTGATTGTGCTTGACCCCCCTTTAGGCACATCATAATTTGGTATCAGAGCTTAAGGTTAAGAGGAGGGATTGTTGAATTTGAGATTTTTTATCCTTATATTGTTATCTTCCTATTGCCGTGAGTTGCTTATGGTTAAGAGGAGGAATTGTTGCAATTAGGATTGTCCTTTGTTTCCATCTTGCCGTAAGTTAATTGAAGGTATATGAGAAGGGTTTTGTTGATTGAAGTTTTGGGAATTGAAAGTTTTTGGTATTACCTTTGTGAACCGAATTGCAAGGAGTGGAAATTCGGATCAAGTGAATGTATTTTTTTTGTTGTTGTTACCTTGATGTTTGCGTGATTGATCCTTGTTGAAATTGAGGATTAATTGAATTGTTTGTATTGGTACTAATTGGCGTGAGTATCTTACTTGGGAAGTTGAAACTTGTTGTTGTAGAAGTGGACATCTTGTTGTAATTTTTTGTCTTGACTTCACCGTGAAGGAGAGGAAGGTAGTGCAATTTCGGAAGTGCAAATTGTGTAGGAAGGGAATTATGTTTGTTTTTGCATTGTTGAATTCAGAATTGTGGAGGATATTTGCAATTTTCCAGATTTGATTAGTGTGTAAAAAAGGAAGTTATTTGATTTCAAAACAAGCATTAAGAGTGAAGGAGTTAATTGTGCTTGTTTGAATTTGAAAATTTGCATCTTACCAAATGTGGAGGAGTTGCAATTAGTAAAGTGAATTGATTTTCAAATTTAAATGCTGCCTTCTTATGTTTATTTCGGTTGAAGAATGTTATACAAGTGGAGAAATGCACCGTGATTGAGTAGGAGCATATATGGTGTTGTGTTGTGCAAATTGGAAGTGAAAGTGTATAATTTCCAGATTTGAATTGTGTGGAAGAAAAGGAAACAATTTGAATTGAAACACATCCATTTACTTCAAGTAGTTAAGAGTGGTATTGATTATATTTCATTTGAATTTGAAATTGATTCTTACCATTTGTGGCAAAGTTGCATTAAGGTTGTCACTTGTGAATTTGTTGCCGTGTATGTATGTAAGTTGCGGTGGAAGTGGAGTGTATAGTTGTTGTTGCCGTTTCTTGTTGTTGTTGCCATTTAAAGGAGCATTTTAGTTAGTTTTGTTTGTTGCTACCATGGAAGTGAAGAGTTGCAACATATTATTGTTGCGTGAATTTATTGTGTTGTATGTAAAGTGTATAAGTGGCGGAGTGAGTTGGTTTTTGGCGTGAATTGTTTTTGTGAAGCAAGTGTGCTACAATTACTAGACATTACATTGGTACATCAAATAGATTGCATCCATAAAAATGTCTATTAATAGTGTGAATGGAGGAATGAGTGATGTAGCATATAGTCGAATGGGTGGAGGTCAGGGTTCTAATGTTGCAGGTAGGAGGACCTTAGATGAACAACTTCGGGACCTTAGAAAACTTGTTACTACATTAGCAACAAAGATTGATAGGATGACATTGCCACCACCACCAGTGGTAAACCTTCAGGAGCCACCTAGAGCAAAGGGAGATTATCATGCTCTTAGAGAAGATAGAGTTGGTAATTTTGGACTTAAACCATTCCCAGAAATGGAATTTAGACCACCTAGAGGCTCAGAGTGTGCAGAGCTACAAATGCCTTCACTTGAAGATAAGGGTTCCACAGATGAAAGATGTCAAACACCACTGTGCCAACCTTCAGAGGTTTCTGAAGGTAATGATCAGTTGGACCAATTGTTAGAAGACTCTAGGGATCAGCATAACAGGGATGAGTCAAAGGAAACAAACTCGTTGGAAAGTGTTGAGATAGAGGAAACATCAGTCGATAATGAGTCCTTGTTTTTGTTACAAGAGAGATACATCCTAGAGATGGAGGAAAGAAAACAATCATCTACTATAGTATTTCAGATATTGGGATTCTGTAGAGATACTCCTTCAGATGGATTACTTTTGGGAAACAGAGTCTCTGCTGCATTTGAACTACAAGATTTGAGGTCAAATCTTTTTGAGGTCCAAGGAGATGATGGGAATCAAAATCCGACAAGACCTATCATTAGGACAAAAATTGAAGGATTTCAAATCTTGGCAATGAGGGCCCATTTCAAGCAGATCAACCTCGGAATAAATTATTATCTAACCTCTTTTATCTTATTCATGAATTGTATATTCCAACAGGTATGCTTATTTCGTTTCACAAGGCGATGGATAAACTCACTAAGACTCAGCTTGTGGGTTATTTATGGACCGACCTGAACCGGCGATGAGTTGAACCGACGGATTCCATCATGAAGCTAGCCTACCGAAGATTATTTTCTTTACTTGTAATTTATGTTTGAACCATTTATTTTGTAAGCTTTATAGGACATTTTATTTGGTTGTATTTTACCTTTAGGACCGGCCACCCTATAGTGGCATAGTTGTGATTTTTTAGTCATTCTAACCCTAAAAGGTGCAAGTATAAATACTTGCAAATTAGGGTTTTTGAGGAGCTTTTTGAACATTGAGAAAACAACCCCTTTGTGCCGTGAGAGTCTCCTCTTGCAAGCATATTGCTCTTATCAATTTCATTAGTGAAATTGTGGCGAGTGGACTTGAATTTGTTGTGAGTCATATCAACAAATTACAAGTTGATCCTAACTCCAAACTAGTGCGTCATATCTGGTGAGGAATTAGTTATTTTATGTTGTTTTTGTTCTTTGGAAATTAGGGTTCTAATTTCGAAATTTGAAAGCACCTTTGAATTGAATTTGAATACCATTTCGTTTTCCCTTCTAGCAATCGTCATTTGATATATTGTAATTCATCACAATTTCGGATTTTCATTTGGAATATTGAGGCTTTTCCTTTGTTTGTGGCGTGGATGATCATTGACAATTCATCCCTTTTAGTTGATTGTGCTTGACCCCCCTTTCGGCACATCATTAAGTGTGGGCAAGGGAATGTAGGTATTAAAAAGTTGAGATGAGTATTGCTTGTTCTGTGCTTTGATGATCATACTCTTCCATTATCTTGAACTGTATTTGTCCCTGAGTTATCTGACAATTTTTAGGCCAATTTTTTCAAAAAGTTTGATGGAAATCTAGAGATTATACCAAAAAAAAAAAAAAATAGCCTTTTGCATCTGTTTATGATTTATTAAAAATAATAACTCATTATTATGCCCTACTCACCACTATTGTGATTCTTGTACTTAGTTAAAATTAATGAATAAAATCTTTAGAAATCAAATTTACCTAGTTTTTAGCCTTATAATTTGAAGTTTAAGAGTCAATTGAGTCCTCTTGTGAAAGATAAACAGGTCTACTTCGGGTCTCTTCTCTAGCTAGTATATCTTCTTGAAAGTTGCTTTGAAAGCTTTTCAACATCTAATGAAAGAGGTAAGGGAAACTCCTCACTTAGTGATCCCTTATAAAAAAGTCTTAATTCTGTATAGCATTCAAATGAAATAAGTTGCCTTACTCTAATGACTCAGGTAATTGAGTTAAGAGTATCCAAACTTGGATGCTAGAGTGAGGGAGAGTTCGATGAGGTCCCTTTAAAACCTGGTCACTTGGGTGATGAGCCCGGGATGTGCTGAATCAATGATCTCACTATAGCGATAAGGGCGGATAAGCAAAAGTTCAATACACGAACTTATTTTATAGTAATAAAAAAAGAGAGAGAGAGAGAGAGAAAAAAAGTAGAGTTTTAGTGAATGCTCATCAATAAGTTACATTGGACTTATAATAAAAAGGGAGAAAATCTAGGAAAGGAATTAATACCATATGCTTTCATTTTATGTTTACCTGTTTAAAGAAGTGATGGGAAGGATCATATGCTTGCTAATTGCCAGTGAAGTTTAAATGAGTGTTTTTCCTTTAGGACTGAATATCTACTTTTGGAATAAGAATTCTTAGGTTAAACGCTTGGATTAAAGTTTGTTTTCTCTAAATTAGTTGGTTAATTTTAAGTATAGTACTCTAATCACATATTCCCAGTTTGGTTTGAGTGGTGGGCATCACAAAGTAGTGAGTCAGAAGTAGAGATGACAGATGTTCAAGTTTGTATGATAATGAAAATTTTTGTACTTTCTAGGATGGATTTCTTTCTGGTTTTATTTTGCTTGAGGACAAGCAAAAGTTTAAGTGTGGGGGAGTTGATAAAGGCATATTTTACTCATAATTCATTAAGTAATTTGCAAGAATTCATTATGGATTTTAGAGAAATCACAAGGAAATGATACTTAATCATGTTTATTTTTACATTTCAGATGTTAGAGGACTTTGAGTTCAAAGCTTAATCAATTTAGAGAGATTTCATACAAATTGAAGCATGAAAAGATTGAAGGATGGCAAAGGAAAAATCAAGGCCGCCGGCCTTTATGGCCGGCTTTCCATGTAACACCGCCAGCCTTTATGGCCGACTTAAACGAAGGCTGTCGACCTTGGGCCGGTCTTATTTTAATTGCATCTCCTCACCTCCCCTTGCATATATAGGTCCTAGGTCGATTTGTAGGGGATCTTTGGTCATTTTTTCTTGTTCTTAAAGTAGTTTTAACCTAGTTTTAAGGGAGAATTCTGGAGATCAAATCTTGGAGAAAACTTTGTGATCTTGGTGGAGATTATCATCCTTTGTGAAGGATTTATGGAGTTCCTTGCAATTAAGGTTTTATTTATATTGTTGAATTGGTGATTTCTGAACTTTATCTCTTATATGCAATTCAAGTATTTGATCCAACTATTGAATATGATTTCTTTTGCATGAATCTCCTTGAATCATAATCATGTCTTTATCTCCATGAATTGCTAAGTCTTTTCCTTGGGAAATTGGATGAAACACTAGAATGTTAAAAGGATAATTGTAGCCATGTTATATGATTAGGAATTATTAAGATTATTCATGATTGCAATTCCTTTGATTTCAATTATAATTGGTCTTTGATTATAATTGTTAGAAATCCTTTTGATACGGGACTTGATTAGGACTTGTTAGGAATTCTTAATTAAACTGATTGTCAATATGGGAGTTGCGATAATTGGTTTAATTAGAGTTTATGGAGGGCACAATGCAATGTTTCTTGTTAATTAATCACTAAGGGATTAGGGTTAATTGATTTAGGGCATTAGTTGTTTGTAGCATCGGGAGGTGTATGATCATAATTTTGATTCCTTGGTTAATTGGAGACGCGGAAGCCGACTAATTGATTTAAGGTTAACTTCCCTAAAAAGGATTTTCTAAACTCACTTGAATAACCTTATAACCACTAGTTGATATAACATGGTAGCAGTTTGATTAACGAATCTAGGATGAATTCTAATTTCCCTCGTTCATAATTGATAGATTCTTCATAACATTCTCCTTGTTTGCTTTAAGTTAAATTTTTAGCTTAGACATTTCAAAACCCCTTTTTAATCACCTAGATATTGATAAGAATTTCCATAGGTCTAATACTCTATTGGTTCCTCGAGGGATCGACAACCTTACTTTTCACCACTCTATTACTTGATACGACCAGTGCACTTGTTGCTGTTGTGCTTTTATTTTATATACATTCTGAACGTATCAAAATTCGACAGTATAAGAAGTCAATTATGACAATCTTCAAAAATCTAATGAATTACATGATAGAGAAGGAGTAGAATAAGATCTAGGTTGCTTTTGTTAATTGATAAATCTTCAGAACCATTGTTGTTAGTGAGTTGTTAGTTTTGAGATTAGAGTAATCAAGTTTCAAACAACATTATTAAGCGACGGTTAGATAATAGGAACGGAGTTAGTACTAGTAATTGGTGTATCTCTGAGGGACGACCTTGTGCTTACTTGCTATATTACGCTACGATAGGTGCACTTGCCTATTGCTTCGTAGTAAGATTAAGAACAAGAATTCAATTTATTAAAACTATGATTGGCAACGATCAAGTTTTTGGCGCCATTGCCGGGGAAACGCCAATATTAGAAACACTTTTTACTTATTAATTTAACCAATTTATTTCTTTCTTATCTTTCTTCTCTTTTCCTCTTGAGAATTTGGAGCTCATAATTGATTTGTATTACGTTTACAGTGCATTACCAGAAGTCGCTCCAAGGAACTTGCTATTTTTAATCTTGAGCCAGAGAAAATTATTCGTTGTTATTAGAAAAAGCAACACTCGACTGAGTCAACATCAATTGGTATTCAAGGAGAATCATTGAAGGAAGAAATGGCTGATCAAGTTAATGGTCGTGCTCAAGAGCTGAATCAAGGAAATGTTGTTGTGGATCCCCCGAATCATCAACTGGTTAATAATAGAGATGGCCGAGCTAATGAGCCACCTAGAACCAATTCTGATTTTGCCAGGCCAAAATTAATACTTAAGCCTGCCGTGATTCAGATGGTGCAGCAATATACTCAATTTGATGGTTTACAGGATGAAGATCCAAATGCGCATATCCAACTCTTTCTAGAGATATGCGATACCTTCAAATTTAATGGAGTTAGTGATGATGCGATCCGCCTCAGGCTCTTCCCATTCTCTTTGAAAGGCAAGGCTAAGCAGTAACTGAATTCTTTACCGAGGAACTCCATTACTACATGGCAAGGTCTGATTAAGAAGTTTATGGACAAATTCTTCCCTCCTTCAAAGACTGCTAAACTTTGAGATGAGATTCAATCTTATCATCAGCATGACATGGAGACGTTGTATGAAACCTAGGAGAGATTCAAGGACTTAATGCGGAAATGCCTGCACCATGGGATCCTAGAGTGGCTTTAAGTTTAGATATTTTATAATGGGTTGAACTATCAAACGAGATAAACAGTAGATACCGTAGCTGGTGGCACCTTGAACCATAAAACTCCTGAAGAAAGTTTGACTCTTTTTGAAGACATGGCTGCGAATAATTATGAATGGTCACATGGTAGGGGCAAAGAAAAGAAGGTGGCAGGCATTCTTGAAGTGGATGTGGCTACTTCTATCATGTCCAAAGTTGAGGCTTTATCTAGAAAGATCGACGAGTTGGCCATCTCACAACATCAGCTGGCTATTATGGAACCCTCAGGTGGTGAGGAAGGGCAAACGGAGCAAGTGGATTATTTGGGAAACCCAATTCAGCCCTAAAACAATCCATATAGCAATACTTATAACCCAAGATAGAGAAATCACCCAAATTTTTCTTGGAATAATAATAGTAATATTCAGAAGGGCAATCCGAATCCTCCACCAAGTTATTAGAGGCCACCGGTCCAGAGTTCCAAACTGCCACTTGAAGATCTTCTCACAAAATTCATCAAGGATTCAAAAGAGAGACAGAAGTCCTTAAATTTGATTATGAAAAATCAAGACACGACTCTAAGGAATCATGAGGCATCAATACACAATCTTGAAAACCAGGTCGGTCAGATAGCTAAGCTTTTGTTAGAGAGATCTCAAGGTTCACTATCGGGAAACACGGAAACCAACCCTAGAGAACCTGTTAAGGCTATCACATTACGAAGTGGTAAGGAACTACAACCAAAGGTTCAAGAAGAAGAGAGTCAGGTGACTGAACCAGCAAAAGAACAAGCAGTTCTCAAAGAAGGCGGAAAGCATTCAGAAAAATCACCTAAAGAGAAATCATCACCTCAATTAATCCCAGAATACAAGCCTAATGTTCCTTATCCAGCACAACTTAAGAAGGACAGAACAGATGAGTACTATAGCAAATTTTTAAAGATATTCAAGTAATTGCATATCAACCTTCTACTGGTTGAGGCATTATCATAAATGCCATGATATGCAAATTTTTTGAAAAAAGTTGCTATCGAACAAAAGGAAGCTTGAAGAGTTCTCTACTGTAACTTTAGGAGGAGAATGCTCTGTGGTAATTTAGAACAAACTCCCAAAGAAGTTAAAAGATCTTGGGAGCTTTACCATCCCTTGCTTGATAGGGAATTTATCTAAAGAATTGGCATTAGCTGATTTAGGAGCCAGCATTAATTTGATGCCATACAAGATGTTCCAGAAATTGGGTATTGGAGAGCCGAAACCGACTAGAATGAGTCTTTAGTTAGCTGATCGATCAGTCAAATTCCCAAGAGGAGTAATTGAAGATGTATTAGTGAAGGTGCAAGACTTCATCTTCCAGGCGGATTTCGTCATCCTTGACATGGAAGCAGATGTGAGGTCCCTCTTATATTGGGGAGGCCATTTTTGGCTACTGCTAGAGCCATAATTGATGTTGGGGATGGGAAGTTAGTGTTGAGAGTAGGAAATGAAGAGGTCATTGTGAAAATGCCTGACGTCCTTAAACAAAGCCTGCACCATGATGATACATGCTATGCAATCGACTACCTTGACTTCACAGTTTCGGATTCATTGCAAGACCTATTGATTGGTGATGCATTGGAATTGTGTTGGATGAATGGGGAGAAAGAGCAACCTGAAAATATGATGATTAGAGCAGTTGTCAATCAGCTTAATAATAATCCTAAGTTGAGAGAAGAAAGAAGCTTTGAAGATATGAATAGATCCACCATTCAGAGATCAAAACCTTCAATTGAGGAACCACCTAAGCTAGAATTGAAACAACTGCCAAACTACCTTCAATATGCATTTTTGGAAGAAGATTCTAAACTTCCAGTCATAATTACATCAAATCTGGATCGAGATCAATAGGAAAGGTTATTGCATGTCCTAGGACAACACAAGAAAGCAATTGCATGGAAAATTGCAGATATAAAGGGGATTAGCCCATCATTTTGTACACATAAAATTCTGATGGAAGATTGTGTTAAGCCGGTGGTACAACCGCAAGGCCAACTTAATCCAAATGTGAGAGATGTTATGAAAAAGGAAATCATCAAATTGCTTGATGCAGGAATGATCTACCCGATTTCTGATAGCTCATGGGTGAGCACCATTCAAATAGTCCCGAAGAAAGGCGGTATGACAGTGGTACCGAATGAAAAAAATGAACTTATCCAGATGAGAACTGTCACTGAATGGAGAGTTTGTATAGATTACCGCAAGCTAAATGATTCAACTCGAAAGGATCATTTTCCTCTTCCATTTATGGACCAAATGCTTGAAAGGTTAGCTGGTCATGTATATTACTGTTTCCTCGATGGGATGTCTGGATATTTTCAGATTCCTATCACACCTGAAGACTAGGAAAAGATGACATTCACATGCCCTTTTGGGACCTTCGCTTATCGACGCATGCCTTTCGGATTATGCAACGCTCCAGCCACCTTTCAGCGATGCATGATGGCTATTTTTGAGGATATGGTAGGAGACAAGATGGAGGTATACATGGATGATTTTTCTATTTTCGGGAATTCTTTTGATGAGTGCCTACACCATCTTGAGTTAGTGTTGCAACGTTGTGAAGATACTAACCTGGTCCTAAATTGGGAGAAGTGTCATCTTATGGCGAAGGAAGGTATTGTTTTGGGTCATAAAATCTCCAAGAAAGGCATAGAAGTGGATGAAGTAAAGATCGAAGCAATTTCTAAATTGTCCCCACTATCTTCGGTTAAGGCAATACGAAGTTTTCTTAGCCATGTAGGGTTCTATCGATGATTCATCAAAGATTTTTCGAAAATTGTGAGGTCAATGACAAAACTTTTGGAGAAGGATACCTCCTTTGACTTCAACCAGGAATGCATTGATGCATTTGAACTCCTCAAGCAAAAACTCATCACTGCACCTATCATGGTCACACCAACATGGGACATTCCCTTTGAGATTATGTGTGATGCTGGTGACTCGGCTGTGGAGTTGTTTTGGGTCAGCGAAAAGACAAGAAAACTATACATTCCCTTTCAACCCATTCATTATGCCAGCAAAACACTCACTCTTGCACAAGAAAACTATACAACCACTGAGAAGGAGTTGTTGGCAGTTGTCTTTGCCTTTGACAAGTTCAAACCATATCTCATCTTATCTAGGGTCATCGTATACACAAATCATTTCGCCTTGAAATTCTTGCTGACAAAACAGGATGCAAAGCCACACCTCATTTGGTGGATTTTACTTCTTCAAGAGTTTGATCTTGAGATAAGGGATAAAAAAGGTGCCAAGAATCTAGCAGCCGACCACCTGTCACATTTGGAGAATCCCTGCTTATAAAGACCAAACGAAGTTGAGATCAACAATGAGTTCCTTGAGGAACGATTGTATGCCATCAAGACCGTTGAAGATGATATTATCCCATGGTTTGCTGATATTGCCAATTTCCTAGTGGCAAAGGCCCTTCCTAAGGATATGAACAAGCAACAGAAGAAGAAATTTTTCACCGAATTGAAGCACTACTACTGGGAGGATCCACATTTATTCAGAATTTGTACCGATCAGATGATTCGAAGGTGTGTTTCCCATGAAGAAGGATGGAAAATCTTATTCCACTGTCACAGTGGGCCAACGGGAGGACATCATAGTGCCAATAGGACGGCGCACAAAGTATTGGAAGCAAGATTTTACTAGCCGTCATTGTTTAGGGATGCTCAGAGATATATAGCTCAATGTGACCGATGCTAAAGGATGGTCGTGACCGATGCTAAAGGGATGGTAACATATCAAAAAGGAATGAAATGCCACAACACTACATATTAAAGTGTGAAGTATTTGATGTGTGGGGCATTGACTTTATGGGGCCCTTTCCTCCTTCCTTCAAAAATAATACATATTGGTAGCTATGGATTACGTGTAGAGGCACAAGCCTTGTCGACTAATGACTCTCAGGTGGTTGTTAAATTCTTGAAGAAGCTCTTTTGTAGATTCGGGGTCCCACGGGTACTTATAAGTGACAGAGGTACACACTTTTATAATTCGCAAGTAGAAAAGATTCTCAAGCGATATGAGGTGACTCACCGTCTTGCTACGCCGTATCACCCCCAAACTAATGGGCAAGTGGAGGTTTCAAATAGGGACCTAAAGCGTATCTTAATGAAGTTTCATATCTCAACTGGGCCGAGAAGTTAGATGATGCTTTGTGGGCATATCGGATAGCTTACAAAACCCCCCTTGATACTACTCCATATCGATTGGTCTATGGGAAAGCTTGTCAATTACCAATTGAGATTCAGCACAAGGCATTTTGGGCGATCAAATCTACCAATTTAGATCTCAGCCGGTTTGGAGCACATCGAAGGATGCAACTTAATGAGCTAGATGAATGGAGGCTCATGGCATATGACAATTCATATATATACAAAGAGAAAGCCAAGAAGTTTCATGACGCTCAGCTACCACGGAATGGACAGTTTAATGAAGGGGACTTTATATTACTTTTCAACTCTAGGTTGAAATTGTTCCCTAAGAAGCTTAAATTAAGATGGTCCGGTCCATTCCGGATACAAAGGGTTTTTCCCTACGGCACAGTTGAGTTGGAACACCCGGAGAAAGGCATTTTCAAGGTGAATGGCCAAAGGCTTAAGCATTACTTAGGGGACAAAATAGTTTTGGAAGAAAAGGAGGAGTTGAACCTCATTCTCATCTCCATTTAAGCTCCATCGGTTCATTACGTCGAGCTAACGACGTTAAACAGCAACGCTTCTTGGGAGGCAACCCATGTTGCTTAGGTAAGTTTTCTTCCTTACTCTTTACTTTCTTTATTATCAACCGTTGTTTTGGATTAACTTTTGCAGGACAGCAAGCTACAGAAGGGTTAACCAAGTTTGGATTCTATGAAAGTCACCTTAATAGAGCTTCTTTTAAGCTCTAAGTGTAGGAAAATTCAGGATGGAAGATCTTTTCAAGGGAGTGCAAGATGAAGTGATGACAGGTATGTACTTTGATCTGCACAACCAGGTACACTAGTGGTGTATCCGGTTTCTCACACATACCAGAGGGTGTCTAAATTGACTTTGCAGTACAAAAGGGAATATGTCATGGTGTGCCCTCCCGTGCACTTCAAAATATGCTCATTGTGTATATATCAGAGATACACGAACAAAGTACACGCTCGTGTACCTGGTCGTGTATCTGACCCACAAAAGGCACAATTGGATACACGAACAAGGTACACGCTCGTGTACCTGGTCGTGTATCTGACCTACAGAAGGCAAAATTAGATACACGAACAAGGTACACGCTCGTGTACCTGATTGTGTATCTAACCCACAGAACACCCCCTCTTGATACACGAACAAGGTACACACTCGTGTACCTGGTCGTGTATCTAACCCATAGAACACCCCTCTCGATACACGAACAAGGTACACTCTCGTATACATGATCGTGTATCTGATCTCACAGAATGCTCTCCCATGGAACACGAACGAGATATACGATCGTGTACCTGAACCACAGCGCCTCACTCGACATACAACATCCAAATTACACGACCGTGCATTTGGTCATGTATCTAATTTTCTCCTCATACTATAAAAGGAATCCTCACTTCATTCTACCATTTACATGACCCTTTCTCCATTCGTGCACTTCCTTTTTCCCCACTCACTCCCACTCTACTCCTCCACACCATGGTTGTTCTTTCCACACCATCAATTTCTTCCTTTTCAAGGACTAAAGGTAAGTAAGTTTTCTCTTCTTCTTCTTCATGCAATACGGTTATTGCTCGGTTTTCTTTTACGACTACCATAAATGCTTGCATCTATGATGATGGTATGATGAGTAATTTCGCATTTTGGAAGTCAATTATTGATAGATCTGTAGACATTTTGAACTCACATGAATGCATGCATGATTGATGTCATGAGTGGCTGCCAAACAAGTGAATCGATAGTTAAGGTTTGAACATAAATATTTGGGACTTTGATTTTGTGGGTTTCTTGAATAATGTTGTTGTGTTTCTTTCCCGATCTTCTTCTTAGAAACCAAGTTATGAGGCCATTTTTTTTTATGATGACTAAACTATTGCACCTAGCTTCTTAGAATCAAGATTCGAACTTTATCGTTTGAGGATGCTTTGGGTGTGTTGTAGTTACATTTTTTGCCTTCAAGAAGGTAGATTGATAATATACTAAAGCCACAAGTACTAATTTTGAGTGTTCCTATGGTAATTTGTGCATGTATGAGATGGGTAGATACACAACCAAGTACACGATCGTGTACCTTGGTTTTATATCTCAACTGTGCTATCTTCCTCCTTTTTTCGGAAAATCAATGCAAGTCTTATCATTTTCTTTGTGTAATTAATGACCCTAACCTATTTTGAGACCATTGTGATTGATTCAGATGGGCAAGAAGACTTATGTAGTTAAACCGAAGTTTACTAAAAAGAAGAAGACCACCCCTACTAAGCAGAAGCAGGATGGTGCTAGTTCATCCTCCGCTCCACGTGCCCCCCCCACCCAAAGAGTTGCGGATGAGCCATGGAGCAAGAAGCGGTTCAAAATTCTCTCACATAAACCATTTGGTGCACATCAATATTTTGATTAGGGCATGCTAGAAGGGTATGAATTAGTTCAACCAATTAAGGAGATCCTTACCACTGGACTATAGGAGGTCCTGTTCACCATTCAAGAACCAGCGTATAGGGATGTTACTCTTAAGTTCCTATCCACTATGCAAATACAGAAGATAGAAATTGAAAAAGGTTGGGACAACTCTTTAAGTTTTGAAGTGTATGGGCGACAGCACAACTTTACTATCTACCAATTCTGTTTCTGTTCTCTAATGGGATTTTACACTGGAGCTTTTACCCGGACACCTGAGTTTTGGGTTTCACATTTGTAGTTGGCCTCCAACGTTAATGCTCAGGTATGTTGGGAGGAGTTTGACCAGAGATCCGGATCAAAGTACTTTCCATCCAACTTTTAAGGCCCCTAAATTAAGGTGATTGCCTCAAAGTTTGGGTCATTAGCTCTTAAAAACACAATTGGGCCCGAAAAACAATAAGGGAGTTGTTAATTCTTTGAAACTTTTATCTTTACAAGATCTCCCACGGTATCAAATTAATATCGAGCGGGGGTTTGGCTTTTATATATGGAAATAGGCCCCATGACTCTCGATCTAAGGGGATTTACCGGACAACTTCATACTTTGGCTGAAAGAGCATGGACATTTTCCAAACCCTGGGTTAAGGCCGTCAAGGTAATCAGGAAAGAATCTTGATGGGCCGTTTGCTAAGTGGGAGTGAAAAAAATCTGGAACTTCCACACTTCTAGCAGGCCGAATCTTTCTTCATAATCCAAGGCTGCTCTTCCTTGTCTTCACCCTGGTGATCTTCTATTCCAATTAGAGCGGGGCACTTGACCACTTGGCATCTGAAAAGAACCCAAGTGAGATGAAAAGTTCAACTACAGGGGTTAAAAAGAAAGAAAAAAAAATTTAAAAAAATTGTAGTTTCACCCTTCCGTCGCTGGCTAAGTGTTTCCCGGGGGGTTTTGCCAGTTTGCCCACTTATGCCTCTTCCTCCGAAGCTGAAGGAAGTTGAGGCTAGCGATGATAAAGACAAGGAAAAGGGGAGAAAGTGAAGAAGTATAGAGGAAACCGCTAAGGAAGTGGAACCGACATTGCCTAGGGTGAGGAAAGGTGAGAAGAGGATGAAGAGACGAGAATGAAGATAAGATACGATAGATGATGAAATGGGAATAGTTCGGAATGATAAATGACTTTAAGTTAACTGTTTTATTTTACATATTCGAGGGCTTTTTTCCTTGACTAGACTCTTCTTTGTGGAGTTTTAAATAATGATTTACTCTATTTTCATTTTACCTTTCGTTTTTGTTGTGTTGAATTTGCTGACTTGTGCTATCCTCAATGCAAATGGCCCCCATAATTTCTTTAGCGGCTTCATTGATAAGATGATCAAATTCCATAACTATGCAATTGGCCGTCACTTTTTTTAAAATCCCGGGAAGCTCAGTTCATTTTCTTTTTTTTTTTCTTTTTATCTCTTTATTTCCCATTATGTTTCTTGAAAAATAAAGACATTGGGGATAAGTCTCAATTAAGTGTAAGGAAGGGGATACTAAAGAAATTTATAAGGGTTGTACTAATTGTATGAGTCTTCAAAATTTTTCCTATTTTTTTTCTTTTTGCTTGATGATCGAATTTTGAAATCTGATTGCAAATTATTTATGTTTTTGCATTTGTGAATAATTTTTTCAAAGAGTGTTGTGCATGTCACCTTTGTCTTCTTTGAAATTTGTCTTTCAAAGTTATGGGATAAAATCGCGGAAATGTTCATTGGGGGATCCTTTTTTAGAAGATCTTTTAAAGTAAAAATTTAAGAAAGCATGTTATATTGAAAAAAAGGGTTTTGGGTTTGTATGGGTAGGTTTTTGGCCCTCGCAGAGCGATTTTGACTCCGTATAAAAACAAAATAAAGTTAAGGTAATGGGTTCGGGGGTTCCCTTTAAACCTGGTCAAAAGGGTCGGCTGAATGGCCCCGAGGAAAATTACCGTAACAAGATAAATTTCAAAAGGAAAAGGTTTAGGGGGCCCCCTAACTGGTAATTAAGCCCATGGGAACCTCAATTGAGGGGGAAAAGTTTTTTTAATTGGGTGATGAGCCTAGGTTTTTCGGCTAAAACTGTTACTGGGTTGCAAATCTTAAACAGCTGAACAAAAAAAAAAAAATGAAAATGTAAATTTTAAAAAAATAAAATCTTTTTAAAAGATCAACTAAAAAGGGGGAGGACCGGGGGAAAATAGATGAATGTACTTTAAGTATTGATTGCTTTGCTTTGAGAGAAATTTTAGAAATATAAACTCTTTTGTGGTGGTTGAAAGTACACCATTTCTTTTTCCTATTGATTTTTTTGTCAATTTTGATCATGAAAGCGTTGTTAAATATGAGGGAAAACTTGGTTTACTCTGTTTTAAACCTGAAATTTGACTAAAGTTTTTGTTACAATACTTTCATGACAAGGGAGAAGCACACTCATTAAATTGAGGGATTGCTTGAGTTTTAAAATTAAAATTCATAAATGCTAATGTTGGTATATTTTTTGGAAAATAATCATGATTAATGAGAAGTTTGTTAATGTTTTTTTTTGTTGGGACAAGCAAAAATTAAGTGGGGGGAAGTGTGGGAAAGTACACGAGCAAAGTACTGCCCATGTTTTGCTTGTGTTCTAATTTTTGCTTCTTTGTTCGATGACGTTTAAATACACCCCCAATGTACCCCCCCTTAAAATTGCCAAAAATTTTAAAAAGGAACCGGAAGAAGATGAGATACACGAATAAGTCACTATTATGTACCGGGTTTTGTTATATTCCAATCGGGGTACATGTATAAATAACTTTCAGTTGCCCAAGAGAGGAGGTTACAAATTTTTTTTTTTCTCCACTCCATAACAGAAGGGGGAAAAAGATTTTGCGTTCCCCAAAAGGAAAAAACCCCCCAGAAGAAAAAGATTTATCTTTAGGGTCTGACCAAAATTTTTATTATTCTTTTAATTTGTTTCTTTTGTCAAATTTATGGAGGATACCCCCTAGATCTGATTTTATTTAAAATTCTTGTCACGGATAAATTTTTGACTTTAATGAAAGTGTTGATTTCTTTATTAATTGTTCTTTTCAATTGTTTTTTTGATTCATAGATCTGGAAATAATTTATACGTGATATCATATTAGTTTTTTTAGAAAATGCCTAATATTGATCTAATGCAAAATAAATTTTTTTAATTTTTCTTCTAAATAGGAAATAAAAGTCTTTTGTTTACATCAATTGTTTTGATGTAAATTCATGTGCCTTATGAAATTCGGGTTTTAAAAAATAAGGAGAGATCCATTTGATAAACCTGGTTTGATAGGTTAATATATTGAGAAGTAGTTAATTACTAGAAATTCGACAGTTAAGAAAATAAAGACAACTTCAAAAATCTATAATTAAATGATGGGAAAAGGAGTGATAAACAGGTTGTTTTTGTTAATTATAATCTTCGAAAAATTGTTTAGGGGTTTTTTAGTTTTGAGTTGAGAATTTTTTTAAAAACATTTTAAGGACGGTTAGATAATAGGAACGGAGTTGTATTAATTTTGGTGTATCTCTAAGGGCGACCTTTTGCTTACTTTTTATATTATGCTAAATAGGTGCACTGCCTATTGCTTCGTAGTGGATTAAAACAAGAATTCAATTTATTAAAAACTATGATTGGCAATATCACTATTGCTCCCCCTTTCCTTATCTCATAAACCCCGTTTAAGGTCTAGCCCAAAATTCTAATACCTTTTTTTCAAAAATTTCTGTATAAAGTTTTTAAAAACACCCTACAATTTTAAAATCAATTTCAAAAACCCATTTCAATATCAAATGCAGGGGAAAAAATTATAAAACTCTAAATTAACTATCTCTAAAAAAAAACTATCATACATAATTAAATAATTTTCTAAATTTCTAATCACCAAAAAAAAATTTGATACCATTTCTTCCTTTTTGGGGGTTCACCTAAAACCCGTTATTTCAAGGGGATTACTCCCCCAAAAACCCACTGTCGGTTTTAATTTTTGAATTCCCATTCCAAAAAAATCAAACTAAACCCATGCCTCTAATCTAATCCCGCTTGGTTAGGAATTTTTTTTTTTTTTTGGGGTCGCCCCCAATGTTGTTAGGGGAAAATAAATTAAAACTAAAAAGGGGGGTTAGTCTTAATTTGGTATAACGTCGTTTTTTTCCCCTTCTGTTTTTTGGGAGAAGAGAAAAAGGGAAAAGCAGAGTTTCTAAGTCCCCAGACCACCATTAAAACCTATGCGGTTACCCTAATCTCTAAAATTGTTCGTCTTTAGAAAAATTTTTTCATAATTTTTGTTAAAATTTTTCTATGTTTTTTAATTTTTTCAAAAAAAGGGTTTTTAAAATTTTTTTATGGGGTTACTCGAATGGGTGCCCTTTTCCTGTCTCAGGATCAAAACAGCCGTAGTTGCTTTTTGAAAATCTTTTGTGGTTTTGGGAAAATTTTTAATTTGAAAAATTTTTTCGATTTATGTTTTACCATTTTTTGGGGTTTTTTCCAAAAACTTAACCTAAGTTGACTTCTTTTTTAAAAAGATTTTTTAGGAAAAACATCAATTTTTATTTATTTTTTCGAAAAATTTTTTTTAAGGCAAAAATTATTTTTTTTTTTTTAATTTTTATGTTTTTTTTTATTTTTTGTTTTTTGTGTTTTTTTATTTTTTGAAATTTTATCCCCAATTTATTACTATCCATTTTGAAATCTAAAATTTACTTTTTTTCCAATATTTTTATTTTTTTCTTATTTTTTATTTTTTTTTTTTTTTTTTATTTTTAATTTTTTTTTTTACATTTTAAATCCTAAAAAAAACTAATTTCTTTTTCCCATTTTTTGAAAAAGAAAAATTTTAAAACCAAAAAACTAAACAAAAACCCCAAAAAAAAAAAAAACAATAAAACAAATAAAAATTTAGATAAAAAAAAACAAACAAAAAAATAAAAAAAATAAAAAAATCGAAAAAAATTCCGGCCCCGGGGGGTGCGGGGTTTTGGTGGTCAGGTCGAAATCGGGGAATCGGGTCGGGGGATCGGGCGGTTTTGGCGGGGGGGTTGGCTTTACGGGTTGGGGGCCTTTGCAGGGGTGAAGTGCGAACCCAGCTTCTTGAGGGTTTTTGAACCCGGGGGGGTGGGGTTTATCCCAGAATTCCCCTTGGGTGGCAAAATCGTCGGCGGTCGAAATTTTTTGGGTTTCCCCCCGATTTGCACCTTTCTCTCCTCTCGCAATTAAAATTCTTTTCTTGTTCCTCTCTCCCCCTATTTTAGGCTTAAAACCGGCTGGATAAGCTAAATTTCCTCCTTGAAGCTGACCATTTTGGGTTAAAAAACCAAACTCCGTTTCGTGCCCACCAACTTTTTGCTTTTTTTTTTAATTAGAAAAGTTTTCTTTTTTTGTTAAAGTTTTGGTTTGTAAAAAAAATCAAATAAAAAAGGGCAAAAATCGAATTTTTCTTGCCGGCGATCTGGGCTGAGGTGGGAGGGTCACGCGCCCGGGCTGCTTTCTTCCCCCAATCAAAGGGGGGGCCCACATGTCCGGATAAAAAAAAAAATTGAAAATTGCGGAAATGTTTCCCTCCGCGTTTCAAACGTCTGCCCGAGCCCCCTGGCGCTCCACCCTGGGGACCAACGAGCTACCCCTTTTTCCCTGATTTTTCTAATTTGCAAATTACATTATGAAAAGCTTTTTTTTTTTTTTTTGTATTTTTTAAATTTTAAAAATTTGTAAAAAATTTTTTATTATTTTTTATTTCTTTTTCCAAAATTTTTTTCAAAATTAAATGTTTTCCTATTTATTTTATTTTTTGAACTTTTTTTATTTTTTTAAAATTTGGGAAAATTAAAAAAATTAAAAATTGTTTATTTTGAAAATTATTCCCCCTAGGGAAAAAAAGGGGGTTTTACACCCCCTTTTTGGGGTAAATTTTAAAAAAATTTAAATTTACAAAGAAAAACAAAAGCGCCTTTTGACCTTTTTTAATTGGTTTTAGGGGGAAAACCCCCCCCAAGAGTGATAACCTACGGTTGAAGATGTTCCTAAAAATTTTAAGGGAAAAATTTCCCCCCCAAAAAGGCTTTATGGGTTAACTAATGGGAAGGAAATCTAAGCACGAATGGAATGATGAAAATTGATGGAAGTGTTTATCAACTTGCAACCCTTTAAAAAAAATTTATTGGGAAAGGGCCCCCTTTATGATGGTACCATCGACAAAGGTCTTTTTAGATAGAATGTTGGGAAGGAGTTTCCGAAAACCCCAAGAGTACAAATGGGAAACTGGGAAAGGGCCCCTTTGGGGGTGACAAACCTTAAAAAATTTTTTTTAGGAAAGTGCCCATTTTTTGGGTTTTAAAACCTTGGGGTAGTGCCTAAAAAGGGCCCTTTGATGCCCCTGAAAAGGGTTTTTTAGGAAAGTCCCCATTTAGGCGACAAACCTTTTGATAAATTCTTAGGAAAGTGCCCATTTGGGTGACAACCTTAGATAGAATTTCTAAAAGGGTCCCTTAGGCGACCCTGAAAAAATTTTTTTTTTGGGGGAAAGTCCCATTTTGGGGCGAAAAACCTTGGTTGTTTTTTTTGGAAAGTCCCCCAAGAGTCAAACCTAAAATGAACTTTCAAAAGGTGCCCTTTGAGTGCCCCGAAACATTTTTTTTGGGAAAGTGCCCTTTTGGGCTGAAACCCTGGATTGATTTTTTGGGAAAAGGGCCCCCAAGGTGACAAACCAAAATAAAACTGTCTAAAAAGGGGCCCTTATGAGTAACCCGAGAAAAGGTTTTTGGGAAAGTCCCCAAGGGGAAAACCCCTTGGGTTTGACTTTTGGAAAAATCCCCAAGAGCTACAACCCAAAAATAGAATGCCCAAAAGGTCCCTTTATGACTCCCTGAAAATTTTTTTGGGGGGAAAGGCCCCATATTGGGTGACAAAAAATTTTAAAGGAAATGTCAGCCCCGTGTTCATTTGAGCTGACCTCGGTACTCTTAAAAGCTTCTTATAAGAAAGAGTGAGCCCTTTTGTTGGATTTCCTTTTTTAATATGCTTTCCGTTTATCTGGATAAAACCAAACAATAACCTTCTTTTGGGTTTTCTCCCGCTTTTTTTTTTTATTTGAACGGATTGAAAACTTGTTGCCTCTTTTCTTTGCACAAACTTTTTCAAAGGAATGTTACCTAATAATCGCTCAGTTTTAAGCTTAGGGTAAAAAAATTATTCAAAATTAATTTAAAATTTTATTTTTTATGTTTTTTTTCTTGAAAAAGGGGGGGTAAGTTTTGGTGTATTTTTTGGAGTTGTTTGGGTTTTTTGCCTTAGGGGTTTTTCTTTGCTTGTAAAAAAGTAAAAAATCGACTCAACAATTTGTACAAAATTATTTCAAAACATTGGAAAATTTAAATTCCCTTCCTAGGATAGCATTTTTTAAAATTGTGTTGAGGGGGGCTTCAAATTTGGACCCTCCATCTGGAAAATTAGGCACCCCTGAAAACCTTTTTCCCAATGGGCCTTTAAATTTGGGGAATTTTCCCCTGGGTTTGGGCTTCGGGAGAACTTTTTTTTGTACTAGACGCCCTTTTAAGTACCGAGGTTTCTTCTTGTTGAATCTGGGCTACCCCTTTTGGGGAAATGCCTCATAGCGCGGTAAGCTTTTTCACAATCGATTCGCTGATCAAGCCTTTTCTTTACCCAAAACCCTTTTTTTAAATTTTTGGGTTTTTGAAAAAGTTCTAAAAGGGTTCTCGATTTTCCCCGGTAGCATGCTTTTGTCCTTTCCCAAAAGAGAAAGGGGGAGCCCCCGGGAGTGTTCTTTTTTAAGCCCCAAAAGCCATGAGAGCAAATGGTAACATTTTTTTGCCAAACTTTGAATTTTTTTTTTTCTCGTACTTTTGATATTTTTTTGGGTTTGTGCTTCTACCCCTCGTTCATTTGAGGTCGGTGGGGGGGTTTAATTTTGTGGTTTATGGGGGAATTGTTGGAAAAAAACCCTTAAAATCCCTTTTTTGTTGAAGGGTTTTGGGTACCCTTGTGGGTAAAAGATCGGAACCCCATATTGGGCTATTATGTCCCCTTTTTTAAAAAGGGGGGTATTTTCCCCCTTTTTTGCTTTGGGGAATTTTTGACGTTTCACCCTTTTTGGGGGAAGTAATCAATCGTACCCTAAAAATCGGGGCCATTGGGGTTCCCCTTGGAGTGATTGGGCCCATTTTCATTCCCCCCATGGAGAAAGGCCACGGCGCCCATAAAAAGTGCTTTTGGGGGAGCTTGATTTGGTTTTAGTTATTGGGGACAGATGGCGGGTTTTAAATACTTTATGAACCCGTCCATGGGGTTTAAACCGTAATCCCCCAAACCCCCTGTTTTTTTGGGCCAACTGTTAAAGGGTTTATATGAGGCCCCCAAAAACCTTCTTTTTTTTCCCTTTTGGTTCGCATGCTTCATTTTTGCCCCCCCATTTTCAAAGGGGGGTATATTTGATCTTTGTAAGTATAGCCCCCCTTAATAAGAAATGATTCCCCAACCCCTTTGAGCGTTTTTTGGTCATTTTTTCCAGCCATTTTGGGTATTTACCTTTTGGGGAAAGGGTTTTTATGTCGGAACCAGGGCTTACCCTTTTGGGATCTTTTCAATTTTTAAAAAAATAAGCGGGCCCCACTTTCGATGTCTATTTTCATCGGTTAAATTTGGGGCCCCCTTTTTTTTTGAATCAGGGGCGCTAGTGGGGGTGGGCATCTGCGAAAAATTTAAATTCTCGGGGGTGTCGTAAAAGGGGTTTGGGCCCTTTAAAATCCTCAATCAGCTTGTCAAGTTTGATGGTACGGGCCCCTTTGGGGGTTTTTAGTTTTGTTTTCCCTTTTGTTTTAGTTGATGAGGAACCCCCCTAAACCCCAATTGGGGGATTCCCTTTTTGGGGGCCTTTTTTTTAGGCCCCAAAATCACTTAAAATTCCCGAATTTTTGGTATAGGAAATAAAAAATTTTGTCACTGTGGGGAAAATTGGGGTTCCCCTTGGGGGGAAAAAATATCCCCCCAACCCCCCCAACCGAAAAAGGGGACCCCCCCGAAGAAATTTCCCCCCTTTTTCCTTTTTTCCCCCCGAGTTTTCTACCGGATTTTTTACTGTTAAATGTTCTCGCCCCCAAATTTTGGGTTGTTTTTTTTTTGGGGATCGTCTCGACAGGGTTTTGGAAAATGATCGGTTTTTTAAGGGGGGGGTTTTTTTCCCCCTTTTTGAGTTTTGATTTACTTTTCGTGATGTCAAAGGATAAAACATTGCCATTTGAGATTCTCCCCCTCAATGTGGTTCTTGCCCAAATATTTAAAAGGGGGGTTTTCTTTTTCAACGTAAAAAAAGATAGTAAAAAGGGTTTTATTGCCCTTTGTCATGCTGACCCAAATTTAAAGCACCCGTCTTTTTTCCCCCTTGGACCCTTTTTTCCCCCCTCTGTGAACTTTTGCTAAATTTTTATTTGGGGGAAAAATTTTTTTCATCTTTCTCCCCCAACATTCTTGTTCTTTTTTGATTTTTGCAAGATGTCGGGCCTAAATTTTTAGTTTTTGTTTTTTAGGTTTTGTTTTCCCCTTGTGAGAACCCTTGAACTACAATCGATGGTTAGCCCGGCGTACCATATGCCCAAGCAAACAATCTGCATATTCGATTTAAAATAGCTGGGTTTATTACATTTTTGCTGGCACTAAAAAGGGCCCCGATTTTGGGTTCTTAGGGTTTTCCCATGTTTCCCTAGATTTATGTCCCCACAGCTCGTCGATCGAGTTTCCGTTTTTTATTTTTTTAGCCAATTTTCTTGTATTTTTTCGTGGTCTAAGATATGTTTTCAAAAACTGACCCAGCAGCGTGGGAACGTATCAGCTTTTTACTTTTCTCTTGGGGAAAATTCCCTGTGTTCGATGGGGGGAGTTAGTAAAAAAAAATGAAATCATATATAAAATAAAAGAAACAAATTAGGGAAATTCATAAAAGTCTCAATAAAATTTGTTCAATGTTTTTTTTCTCTCTTGAGCTAACCTACGCTATTGATAGGAAAAAAAACCATTTGTTAAAGTGGATTTGGTTTGGGACATGTGGATTTTGATTCCCTTTTTTGTTGCCCTCTTGCTTTTCAAAAGCTCTTAAAATGGATTTTCCTTTTGGGAAAAGTTTGTTGGAAAAGGTGGGATGCAAATCTGGGGTCAATCAGTTTCCCCTTTATTCGGCTTTTCACCCCTTCTTGTTTCTTCGCGGGGTGGGAAAACCCTTCCGAAGGTCCCTTTCCCCCCTTTAAAACTGATGGCCCTCCTGTATCACCATTTCACTTCGTGAAAATCTGCCCCCCAGGTCTTCTGAACCTTCATCCCGATGAAAGGTTTGGCATTTCTTTTTTTATGGGAAATCCTGCTCCCCGTTTTTTAAACTATTGCCCATTTGTGTGAATTTGACCCTTTTGGGGGAGAAGAGGGAATGGCACCAGCAGCTGTATCCGGGGGCGCCCCAAGAGCAGGTTAAAAAGCCCTTGGGATGTCGAGGGCCTGGAAGGAGATGGGGAATTTTTGTCCCTTTTTCCCCACTGATGGGTTCATTTCCCCACAATGTCCTTTCGCCCCGTCAAAGGCTCTGACATGTGGAGCTAGGTTTTTGTTCTTGGGATCGCCCCCAATAAGCGAGTTTTGAAATGGGAGACTTGGGGGATGATCCTTTTGTCGATAGTACTGGGGAGATGGTGTCATTGCACGGCCACTAAAATAGGGGTTTTGGGTATTTTGGGTTCCCTTCTCCTAGTCTTTGGGAGAGAAAGATATTTGATCCTGGTAAAGATCGTTTTGCCACGTGCCCCATAGTTGTCAATACCCCCCGGGGATTTGAATTGTTTTAGCACTTTAAAGGGCTTCCCTGGGGGCTCAGATGGTAAGAAGGCCGAGAGATATTCCCGGGGAACTTTATTCAATTTTCCATGATCTTGTATTGCTGGCTTTCCCATCTTCTTTAAAGAGCAAGACCCTCTTCCTCTTTCTGTTTTCTCCGTTTTGGGGTTTTTGGGTCGTAAAAATCCCCCAGAGCGGGTGAACCTCCACTATGGGAGGTCGCTCTTGTTCGAAGGCCCCGTAGTCGAATGGTGCGCCTTGTAATTCTTGCTGGTACGGGAACTTTGAATACATACCTTTTCTCGGGATTTGACCTCGATGTTTGTCCCTCATAGCATCGTATAAGGGGGCTTTGAGAATAATCAGTTAGGGTTTTTTTCCCTTCTTTGCAGATTGTCTTGCTTCTCAAATTTGGGCCCCCCCCCACTAGGCGGCCCTTGCTCATGGGGTGTAAGATATTTTTACCAGGTACTAAAATTCCCGTGTGATCTCCCAAAGTGCCAACCGTGGGACCCCCCGGATAACCATCTTCCTTTAAATGGCCTTTGGGTCTCTCCCGAAGCAGGTCGTCAGGGATTCTTTTTTAAGGCTTCTTTGGGGCTGACTTTTGCTGATTGTTGATGGTGGCTTGTTTTTGGGCAACGGGTTGGTGTTGCATTCGGGCTGGGGTTCACAAAACCCAAATTTGTATGTCCCTGCGTCATCAAGTCTGGATTTGTCCCGGAGCCTCCAACCTATCTGTGGAGTGCCTTTGACCTGTGATAGTTACACTTGGGGTTGGGTCGAATTTTCTTTGGGGCTGTATCATCGGGGGGGGGGGGGGGGGTTCGAAACTAATCAAGTTGTCTGCCCTCCCCGGGCAAAGACCTGATGAGCGGTATGGGGACTAGGTGAACTCCTTGGGGGGCCTGGAAAAACCTGTGTAAAACCGGTAGGTTGCTGGGTAGGGTTTTGTGGTTGGAAATTCCCCGGTCCGGTTTTTTTCCCTTACTAGAATGCAGTACTGAGGGGGCTCTTTAACTTTTTTCCTCTAAGGGCCTTTTGGGTTGGGTGCATGGGAGGTTTCCCATTGATTGGGGGCCTCCCAGTGGTATGGCTTTCCCGATCCGAACCTGCAGCACTACTTCTCCCAAAACGGGAAGGTTCCCTCCCAAATGTGAAAAGTAATTTTTGTCCAAAGGTATTGCAAATATGGATGTCAATTCCTTTTCAGTACGGTGTGTACCCTGGCGGCTTTTGGGGCCCCCAACGCTGACATATTCCCTTTAAAGGCCCCCAAATAATCTTTTTTTGGGATCCCAGATCGATTACAGATGGGGGGAACCGAGTTAAACTTTTTGATCATAAAAGGCCCCGGGGTACTTTTCCCAAATGTTGAAATGTTGAAATCGAGGTGGGTATACCCGACCAATGCGGGGGGCCCTTAGGTAACCTGGAAGGTCGGGGCATGAGTTGATCGTATTAAGCATTTTGCTCATTTTGGGCATATAGCCGGGATGCATCTTGGGGCGGGTCCCACTACTTTTCAAAATTGGGGTCGAACTTTTCAGGGGTTTCCTTTCCCCGTATGTGGACTATGTTCCCGGCCTGTTAAAACCATCAGGGCCCTTTAATTGTTTTCTCTTGTCATTTAGCTGCTGGAAGAGTCGCTTCCCATCTCCTTTGTCTCCTTTCCCTTTCCCTTTTTTATTTAAAAGGCGACCCGACTGCTTTTGGGTATACCGAAGGTGGGTTAAGGGAGGAAATTTTTTCTTTGATTCCGGAGGCGTCCCCCATGCTTTTCCCCTTCCCGGCCCCTTTAATTTTTCTTCTTGGCCGGCTGGGGTTGCGACGAGGCCCAAGCTTTCAGTCAAAAGGTGAAAAATGGGGGAGCCAGCTGTTGGACCGTTTGCTCAGGATATATCCTAGAGTCTGAGGCGCTCAGGGTTTGGGGTTTTTGGGGTTGTCACTGTGTTGGCCTTTTTTCTTTTGAGCGCGTAAGGGGTGGGCTTTGGGTAGGTGGTTTTCTTGGAAGCTATTTTTATACCTGGGGCGCATTTTTTTTTTTTTGTATGATGGATGCAAGAATGATAGCATGTGTCCGCGGGCTAAAAGTAAAAAAGGTTGCAACTGATTGATAATGTATTATTAAAATTCACTTTTATTAAATTCTGGGTTCAATAAAAATGATAGATTACAAATAACTCTATTTCCTAGCTCTTTTTGGGCTTTGTAGTGGAGGTCAGGCTTTTCCCACTAATGATGGTTCTATTCCTGACCTGCTTGGCACTTTTCTAATTGTCTTCAGGGCCTTGTTTCTTTGGTCAGATTCCCTTTAAGTTCCCTCCATATGTTTTTTATAGTCTGCACTTCGAAGTATATTCCCCCGGGGCCCTTTACTGTCCAGGTAGATCTCTGTCTCTGGATTGTCTTATTGGTTTGGTGGGTGACGTCTGGGAAACCCGGTATGCTCTTTCCCCCCCTTGGTATAGTTGGGATTCAAACTCTCTGGGGGCCGGGGTTTTCCCATTCTCCTCTAGTCGCCGAGGCTTTGCCTCTGTCAGCTTAGCAAAATTTCGGTACCAAAGGGTTCGGATCCTGGGGACCAAAGGGGGACTGCCCGGGGGGCCCAAAAATTTTCTTTTGGGCGGTACCGAAATTTGGGGGAACAAGTTTGGGGTGTATCCGAACATCCTTGACCCGAAAGGCACTGCATGGAAATTTCTTAGGGTTAAGATGATTTTTTTTCGCAACTCCCTTGGTTTTCCAAGAAATCTTCGGCGAAAATTTAAGCAATTACCCAACTGTGGTGGTAATTTGTCGGAACTTCACCTTTCATACAGGAACCACCGATCCACCCGTTGGGCTAGGGTTTCCTGAACCAAGTTCAGCCGAAGCCCTTGAGGTGGGTTTCGAACCTATTAGCAGAAAGGGTTTTGTGGGGGCGGAGGAACCCTGGGCCCTTTTTTCTTAAGGAAAAATTTAAATTCCCAATTGTTCCCAGTAGAGCCCGGGGGGTAAGAATTCCCCCCAGGAATTGGGTTTCCCGCTCGCACCCGGGAGTGAATATAGAAACTTCGGTGGGGAACATAGGTGGCAAAGGCTATAAATGAAAGCGTTCAACCTTCTCTGTCTGTAAGTTTGGGTTCCACAAGGATGTCCTTTTGTCCCCATTGCTTCTCGGGAAAAAAACCCGGGCCCAAGTATCCATTTATATGCAAACCCATTTTGCCCGGGTTTATTGACCCTTGTTTTGCGGATGCTTTGCAGTCTACTGAAGGTGCCGGCGACCCGGCCCGAGGCTGGCGGTAAAAACGATCAGCAGTGTGGGCCGTAGCACTGGGGGTCTCCCCCCAGGGGGGGGGGTGATTCATGGGCCCAAAGAAGAAAGCTTTCGGCTCGATCTCCCCTAACTGGAGCATGGCCCCGGGCCTAGGTAAATTCGCCTTGCTCCGTAGTGGAGGATGGGGCGATTTTTGCGTGAAGGCCCACTCCTTGGGTTGTACAAGGTAAACCGTGGTCCAGTACCATTTTGGGTCCAAAATTTGTACACCTGAAACTCTTTGCGGAGAGGGGGTCAGCAAATCTACCTTTATTTTCAATAGGAAAAGCCTAGTTACAAAAAGAACTATAAAATGTTAAGGGAAATGTCTGAACTCCAAGGACAAAAAAACAAACCCTTACATTTTATTCAATTGTCGAATGTTATTATGTTTATGTATGCAAGAAAATTGGTTTTAACTGGGTTCCGAGCTCTATGGCCCCCCGCATTTTTGAAGAAAAGGATCTCAGCCTACGAACATAGGGTGGGTGCCCCAAACGTCCCCAACGGTGAAAAATCAAAACCCCTTGCTCGAAACTACCAAAGGTCCCCATCTTTTGGGTTTTTAGGACGGGCCCCGGGGTTTGACGCATTAAACCCCAAAACTATGTATGCATGCAAAACCCCACATTAAAAAAAACTAAAATTAACAAATCCTACAAAGTTAGTAACAAAGAAAGATTGAAAACACATTTTTTTTTTTTTAAAAAAGAACAGTTGGAGAGATTCGGTGGCTAGCCTTTTTGGTATGGGGCCCCCGGGAGCCCATCCCATCGGTCTAATTTTTGAATTCCCCTTCCTAATCCGATCAAACTAAACCCATGCTCATTAATCGATCCTCGATTGAGTTAGGAATTTCGTTTGATTTTTGGGTCGCCCCCCAACTGTTGTT
The DNA here is from genome assembly GCA_037954665.1 of Laguncularia racemosa. NCBI lineage: Eukaryota > Viridiplantae > Streptophyta > Magnoliopsida > Myrtales > Combretaceae > Laguncularia > Laguncularia racemosa. Next base: position 83,246 of record JBBMOL010000167.1, read on the forward strand.
GGGAAAAATGAATTAAGACTAAAGGAGCGGATTAGTCTTTAATTTTGGGCTATAGTCGTCGTTATTCCCCTTTTTTTTTTTTGTAGAAAAGAAAAAGGGAAAACCGAGTTTTTAAGTCCCGGGGCTAACCTATTAAAAAATATGCGGTTTCCCCAACCCTAAAAAAATTCGTTTAGAAATTGTTTCTTTTTTTGTTAATTTTTTCTAGCTTTGAATTTTTTTCAAAAAAAGGATTTTCATTTATTTTTGGGTTGACCCGAAAGGGGCCCACTACCTGCTATCGGATCAAACAAGCCTAGTTCGCTTTTGAAAACTTTTTGTGTTTGGTGAATTTTAATTTTTAAAATTTTTTTCGATTTATTTCTTACCATTTTTTGGATTTTCCCTAAAAACCTAAGCCTAAGCTTTACTTCATTTTGAAAAAGATTTTGTAAGGAAAACATCAATTTTTATTTATTTGACGAAAATGTTTTTTAATGTAAAAAATTATTTTTTTTTTTATTAATTTTTATGATTTTTTTGTTATTTTTTTGATTTTTTTTTTTTTTGTTAAATTTTATCCTAAGTTTATTATCTATCCTATTTTGAAATCTAAAATTTACATTATTTTTCCTAAAATTTTTTTATTGTTTTTTTTATTTTATTATTTTTTTTTTTTATTTTATTTTTTTTTTTTTTTATTTTACATTATTAAAATTAAAAAAAAACTAATTTCTCATTTTTCCCCATTTATGAAAAAAGAAGTAAATAAATACCCAATAAAAAACAAATAAAAAAAAAAACCCAAAAAAAATAACAATAATAACAAATAAAAAAAATTTAGAATAAATAAACAAAAAAAAATAAATAAATAAATCTGGGAAAAACCCATACTGGGCCCGGGCGGTGCGCGGGTGGGTCGGTCTTTGAACGGGTCGGGTCAATCGGTCGGACCAGCGGGGGGGTTGGGTCGTTTTTCCGCGTTTTTCCCGGCGGGCCTTTTCGGCGAGTGAAGTGTCGAATTAGCTTCTTGAGGGGGTGAAACCCATGGTGTGGCGGTTTACTCCCCGAAGTTCCTTGCGGGGGTAATCCGACGGGTCGCAATTTAGGGTTTCCCCCCGATTACACCTTTTTTCTCTTTTTCTGCAATTCTGATCTCCTTTTTTGCTTCCTCTTCCCCTCTATTTTTTAGGCGCTTGAAACCCAGCTGGATAAGCTCGGATTTCCTCCAATTTAAGCTGATCGGATTTTTGGGTTTAAAAACCAACTCCCATTCTGCCCATCCAAAGATTTTTTACGATTTGATTTTAAATTAGTATTTTGTATCTTATTTTTGTTGAAGATTGTTGGGTTTGTGCAAAAAAAAAAAAACAACACCGAAATGAATTTTTTCTTCCCGGCGATCTCGGGCTCAGGTAGGGCGGGCACGCACCCGGCGCATGGTTTCTTCCAGCCAAACAGATGTGCCCCGTGTCTTGGATAATCGAAAAAATTTCAAAATGTGGAAATCTTCCTCCCCGATTCGAAACTCTACCCAGCCCCCCCGCGCGGTTTCTAGCCATGGGCCGGAAGCTGAGCTAGCCCCTTTCCCGATTTTTTAAATTTCGCAAATTGCTAATGCAAAGCGTTTTTCTATTTTTTTGTATTTTTTGAAAACAAAAATTTTTAAAAAATTGTTTTTTATTCATTATTTCTATTTCCGAAATCATTTTTCAAAAATTTAAGTGTTTTCCTATTTATTTTTTTTTTTTTAACATTTTTTTTATTTTATGCTAAATTAGGAAAAATTTAGAAAAATTGGAAAAATTGAAAATTGATTATTGTTGAAAATTTTTGACTCCCAGGGGAAAAATGGGGTGTTTCCCCTACATTTAAAAAAAATGTTTTGAGGGGGGAACTAAGCCCAGTACGTTAAAATAAGCATACAGCATAAAAAAAACATGAAAAATAATATGCATTTTGTATATTTAAAAAAAGGCACCCTTTCATGAAACAATTTAAGCCTACAAAAACAATAAAGGTACCACCCCCTTAACTCACTTAACCATTAAAACAGAATGGGAGGGAATGCCACAGGGCTCCACCCCCTTAATCCCTTAACCTTTAAATTTGTAATGGGAAGTACACTACAGGGGCCCCCACCTATGTTACATTTAAACCATTTAAACTTGGGGAGGGACTGCACTATGAGCTCCACACCCCCGTCCATTAAACATTAATCTTTTGAAGGGGCTGTCACAAGGCCCCGACCCATGTCCATTTAAACCTTAAACTTGGGGGTGGGAACTCCACTACGGCCTCCCCACTCTTCCACTAAAATATACCGAGTGTTAGCAGTAGTTAAGTTTTTAGGGGGAGATGCCTTTGGGGGAAGAACCCTTGTGGCCGTAGGAGGGGAGATGGTGATGCTGAGATTCGTACTTAATAGGAGAGAAAGGGTTTAAAAAAAAGAGGTTTTTTCTAAACATTAAAAACAAGGCTTTCTTGCATTTACAAACATTGAATAGGGGGCCCCAAAAAAAAAGATGAGTATGTCTAGGGGTTTGAGACTTGAGATTCAATTGGAGCAATCGAAACCCCCTAACCCTTATTGAGCAAGAGAACAGGTAGGATCCTCTAAAAAATTACGGTCGGACGGTAAAAAGGCTGATAAGGGGGGATTAATATAAATGTGGGAAGAATGCAGTTATTCTAAAAATTAGGGGGGGGGAAGGGTTTGTGGAAAAGGGGAAGCAAATTTCTGGGAAAAGAACAAACAAAGGGATAGATTTATCAGAGGAAAGAATCACCGGTCAAATGCTTTAAATGTTTTGGTTTTAGGGTGCTCAAAGCTAACTAAAGATGATGGCGCCTGGGGTGAATGAGGATGAAGAAAAGGGAGCTGATTTCGCATATTTGTCAGCTTATTAATGAATATTATGGGGGATGTAGATGCTAGGTACAGGGAAAAGGGGGGAAAGATGTATTTTTCCAACAACATCTTGTTTTCAGGGTGATGACTACCTTTCTTTTAAGAGGGAAAAATAGAGGGAGAACCTATTTCACTTTCCTACAAGGTCTAAAGGGAACCTTTATGCTCCATCTTTTTTGGTGGTAGTTGTCCAATGTAGAGCTGTTTCTTAGTGAATAAAATTAAAAATAGTCCTACTCCAATCCTAAGCTTATAATTACATGGTTTATGACAAGGGAGTCTGCATATCCCCTTAAACACTTAATCCAACATTCAACCCAAAATATTTCCCAAGCATGACTCCCCTTAGGGGTAACTCACACTGGCTTGGGGTGCTCCCTAAGGGTTTTGTCCTACAGCCCTTAAGGGAAAACTAAGCAATAAAACATATAACTTAAAAATTAAAACAAATCCCTTCAATTAAATTTTTTACAATACATATGCTATCTTAAAAAAGCATTTTAACACACACAATTACACGTACCTTGAGTTCCAGTCTTAAGCCTTCTAGCTTGGCCCTTTAAAACTAATTTTAAAAACTAAAAACATCAACAAGTCTTTTTAGTATAAAATAGATTAATATCTTCTTTAAAAACCTTATCTTAACATTTTAAATTTTTAGGTTTTCTACCTATCTAGGTTGCTGGAAATTAACTTAATTTGAAGTTAATTAGTATATAATTAAGTTTGTTTTTTCAACACGGCCCTATTGGAAATTTTGGTAGCTAACACGGGCTAAAACACAATCTTTCAAAGGTGTGTATCTTTTAATGAGTTTTGTTCTAAAAAGGTTAAAAACCCATGTATGATAGGTGTATACTTCTTATACTTTAATTCAAAAACGATTTGAACACCGGCATATTAAGTGTTGTTTTAAAGGTTCAATACAGTTGAAATACATTTGTTTTGGAGGTGTGTATCCCTCGGTGAATTCTATCAGCTTTAATTTCTTTTTCCCAAATTTTCGTAAAAATTTGATTCTCTTTATTCCCAAGCTTAAATTAACCCTAAAATATTATTTTTTTCCCCAATTAAAAAAATTTGAAACTACATTGAATTTCTGTGAGTTGAGTCCTTGATCCATGAATTTCCCTTTTCATCCCTTCCCTCTTCAAACTTTTTAGTGACATCAGTAGTAGAAGTCTTTTAACCTCAATTCTTTTTCGTGAATCTCTCGTAGTTATAAAAAAACCCTTTTTGGTATGACCCAAATTGAACGTAATGAATTCCTTTATCGCCTTAGTTGTTTTAAGAGCATTTTTCCTTTTTTTTAGGTTTCATTGTGCAAAATGACAAGGAGACTCAGATTAATTCAGGTTATTTATGCCCCCCATTGAAAAGACCCATTCGACCTTTTAAGTCTTTTTATGTTCTTTTGCTTAACTTTTGTTTAATATATTATTGAAAATCAAAAAAATTTTAGGGACTACAAAAAAACTTTTATTTGAGATAGAAATGCCAGAGAGTAATCTTGGAGACAAAAAAATGTAAAGCTCGAAAAAAATGAGAAAAGAACCATATTTTAAAAGAGAACCGATAAAAAAACCGAAACAATTTGATGACTGATTTTTTTTTGGTGTTTAATTTATACCGTTGAGCTTTGATTTTAGGTTTTTTTTTTTAAATGTTTTGGGTTGGATTGTTGGTATGAGATTGAAGAGATTTTTTAATTGGATTTTTTTGTGTTTTGGTTTTTCTTCTTGGACGCCTTTTATTGGTTTTTCAAAAAAATTTAATTTCGAAGAAATATTTTTTTTTAATAAAAAAAAATATAACAAGATCAAAAAAGAATTTATTTTTCAATTTTGCAAATTGAAGATACCATTAAAAAAAATAAAATTTAAAACTTTAACAGAAAAAAAAAATACAAAAAAATAAATTATTTTTGGGGAAAAAGGAGATTGTTGCAAACCCCCCAAAAATCCAATTATTGTCAATGTTTTTTTTTTTTTTTAATTTATAATAGTAAATCATTCCCTAATTACAATAAAAAAAGCACGATCTATAGTAAAAATGACTATACTATCTAATCTTTGGTGACCTATTTAGCTATCGAAACTTTTACTATTTAGAGGATAGATGATAGACATTAAACACCCATACCAGCCAGTGAGAAGAACAGAAAAACGCCAGATTAGTTGAGAAAGTTTATGTACAAGTTCGAAAAAAGAAAAGAAAAGGAAAAAAAGGGTTAGTTGATATTTCTTGTCCTAGACAATATATAATATTAGTAGATGCAACTGATGTCGTAGAATTGGATCCGTTATCTGTTTCTTCTCTATAGAACTCGAGATGGAGGCAGCAGCTGATGTGAAAGAAATTGGATGGATAACCATGACCTTCTTTCTCCAGAGAATATGCGATTAAAGATTTCACTACATGACGATATCGTCTTCTATAGGTGGGTAACTTCGTCATATTCATTATCATCCCCATCATCCTGCCAATGTTGGATTGAGTATAAGCAAATGCAAATCCATCAGGTTGGAAAAATAATACTTGAATGAGGAGGAAGGACAACACAAGACCATTTATTTATTCAAATCATATTTGGAAGGTTGACTCATCAAAGTGATTCCATAGCATATATGTGGGCACTCAAAGCGTTCTTCACAAAATCTGTTTTCGAAGTGGATTTTCATGAAGAATTGTAAAAATATTATGTACATTAGAGGAGCAAAGAGCATATCTAAAGGATGTATTAGTATGAGTATCAAATTTTTTATCTAGCTTTACCCGTGAGGCATCAACAAAGGGTGGGATTCTGTGTTGTAAAAAGAAGGCATATTTCGAATGTTAATCCTCATGATTCTTCCTCATTTCTGATTGCATGCAAACTGCTATTCTTGGATCCAATCGCACATTTTCTTTTAACTTTAGATCCAAGATGCACAACTGAAGCTTCTAACGTGTAAACCGAATGTGAAATAAAACTGAGGACATGATATAACAAGTTTAACCCTCGATAAAATAAATTTATCATTCACCATATCAAAGCTACTGAATAACTCATTGTACATTCATGTGGATGCTCATACCTTCTCATTATACCCTGTATATGAGCACCTGAGAATATCTTGAGATTCAAAGCTATTAACGTCCATGCATCCATCCGTTCTCTGTTGCTTCTGAAAAGGATTAACTTCTCCAGGAATCGGACCTCACCATCGGTCATTTTAGGGCCTTAATCTGCTCCTTTAGAATCAATATCGGATTAAAGAACAGATCTAATAGCTTGTCCTTCGGTCTGTTCAAATGTGTTATTTCAACACCATCACGCATCAGTAAACCATCTGAACCAGCCTCAATGGAATATAGGAGATTCTGGAAAAGGGAATAGCATGGTAGGCCAGTGCCTATAATGGCTGTTTCATTCCCACTTTCAGCTCTCAGCCATTCATAGAGGTCAGACAGATTAATCAAATTAGCATCTAATAGTTCTCTTCCCTCATTTCACAAGATCTGATCATATTAATGCAAACCTGCACATGGGATGGATAGTGGAGATGAAATATCGAACAGAAAATGATCAACTAGTTATTAATTATCAGCCATAAATTTTCTATTTTGTTTGTGGGAAATGGTTTGATGGAGTAATAATCAATCTAAGATTTTAAATCACTGGGACAAAATAATTTTTTGTCATCCTGTCCACTCACATTACTATAAAATATTCATTATGCCATATCATTCTTCCACCAATATAAAGCCAAGCAGATATTTAGTCTGTGAAAATCACTGTCATAAAGTTGAAGGAAATAGCTTACAATCATGCTACTTGGTCAAGACAACTAGCATGACTTATGCATTAGGCTATGACCTCAATAAGACTCCAATACATCATGCCGTATGCAATAAATTTTTAGTGGCTGTGGATAACTTTTGTCAGTCTCAAATTTGGACTACATAACACAACAACAATAGAAAAACAAAGAACTTAATTATGTTCATTCATTTTTTGTTCCTGCTTTAACTTTGTAGCATCTATGGGCTGAAAGAAACAATAGGAAATAATAGAAACTCTACAGGGTTCCTAACATTTCGATTAAACAAATTATGGACAATTAATGAATCTTATGGAGTGCCACTCCTCTTACTAAGAAGCAATTAAATATGATGAGGATATGTTCTCTACATTTACAAAATCATCAAGACAGACTGTCCTTCACCACTCTTTCTTAGAAGTTTCATAATACAAGAATGCTCAAAATGAACATGGATCAGTGTATCTCAGGGAGAGGGAGGCAGAGAAGGTATCTTAAAGATGAAAATCGAAACGTGATTTGGGGTTTTGGTTTAGCTGGTTCACACCAATCTACAACATCTATTGACCTCATAGCTTTGGTTAAGGGACTAGAATTTTGCGAGCGATAAAAATTCAAACAGGTCTTCGTAGAGATAGACTTGTTGGTAGTGTCCAGATGGCTCTCTATATTAACAGTTTGGTAAAAGACGTTTGAAATAATATTTTTCAGGTTAAGATATGACTCTCAAGCCCCACCATTTATGGAGAAACAAAATGCTGCCACTGATTAGCTTTCCAAAAAAGCCAGACATGTTCAAATAGTTTTTTTCCACTTTCAGACTCCCCCCAAGGCAATGGCTTCAAAAGGATTCTTTTGCAGGACAAAATTGGACTGAGTTTTCATGCTGTATCCATTTAGCTGGTTTTGTTAGTATACTTGTTTGGGTATTTGTTCTACCTGTTTTATTTTCATACTTTGTTTCCCTTTGTTTGATTAGCTATGAGATGTCAAGCAGTTATTTGCCCTTGCTTTTTTCTTTAGGAGGATTAGTAGTTGACCCTTTTTTCTTCTCCTTCCTTTACAGGTTCTTTGTAAAGTGAATAGTGCTGCCTCTTTTATTTTCTCTGCAAGTTACAGGTACTTTGTCTTTTGAAGAAGTTACGTCCATGCCTCCCTCTTTACTTGTACTCAGAAATTTTTACTAATAAAAAACAGGGCTGACACTTCCCCTGTGTACAGGGTTACACAAAAAAGGATTAAAAAAAAAAAAAATAGAACCTAATTGTGTTGTTAGAACTTAATTATGTTTTTACTATGTTTTGTCAATGAGAGGCCAAGTGAGAATAATGTAAGGTTTCAGTTTATTGATAGGCTGTGGCATTGAAGATCATTTCTACTTGATAGTTTAAGTAGAAATTGCTACCTGAACCATTTTAACTTCTTGTATTGTCTCCTTAACTGATAGTGAATGAGCTAAGCTAGGCACAAGCATTGCAGGTGCTTCAGTCAATGTAGAGCTGACTTTGCCTCCAGCTGCAAGATTCCTTCCAACTGACAACTCGGATGAATGAGAAACCTTTCTCTTTCTGTATTGAGGTCTGTCTGTGTGCAACACTATCTTATTAAGAATATTCTGAAGCACTGCTGCATTTTTTTCCATTACAATCATAAATAATCACCTTGGAAGTATAGTCCCCTCACGAAGATAAAGCCAGTCATTTGTGTACTCATCAAACTCTGCAACCATTGCAATGACATAAGCTGCACCTCTTAGGAAGGACCTTTCCTGCCACAACAAACAACATAAGACATGAATTGGAGTTTCTTGGTGAACCAAATTTCATAATGGAACAGCCAATAAACAAGCAAACTGGTAAACTATGACTGCTCCATATATTCCGTATAAAGAAGCTAGAGAATATAGCACCACGATGCTTGCAATGACGACAATAGGCCAGAAAAGAATAGCCAAGCCAGCTATTGGGATGCAAGCCGTTTCAAGGAACGGGCCCTCCGGCTAAGCAGATCATGTATTAACCTAAAACCACCCTTAAATAACATGTGAGGACTTTTAAGCACAGCAATAGCAGTGTACAGGGGAATATCCACTATTAGGCCCATCAGTCCAACAATGATGCAACAAGGAATATGAATCAATCTTCAAAATAAATTTACAATATGTTAGATTGGATAGAAAACTTGGATATAAATCAACCAAGTACATGCTGTTTTGCTATTTCTCCTAACATCTGCTAGTTATGCTGAAACCTTTTTGCTGAGCATGGAAAATGTAGAACAATCAGTGTATCAGTGCAATGATCACCAATCTATTTTGCATTTTAAAACAGGGAGATGTGCCCACAAGGTCTGTGATTAATATAATGACTTACATGGCGGTTTAACTAAATTCGCTTCATTAGGTCACATTTAGCATAAGAACTAGCTAAACATGGAGCCATAAATCAATAACCTGAGAGGCTGAGATTCGTTGTATGGGGGGGACCCTCGCAACTCCTTCAAGTAAATTGGGTAAGAATAATAACACAAATCCACAAAATTCTCTAACCACAGTGCAGCTTCCTTTAATGGTTCCCCAGGTGCCATCCTACGTAGCAGAAAAATAACTTTCTATAACAACGAAAATTCTTAAAAAAGCAACCAACAAAGCTCCTTCCACTAGCTAAGCAGGTTTTTTTTTTTTTTCTTTCCTTCTGTAATCTCAGATTACCTTTTGCAAAAACTAAAATTCACAATGCAATCAACAAAACAATACTCAGAAAGTCAAGACATCTTAGGGTGAGGAGAATAATGCACTCCTAACAAAGAAATTTAGACAAAAACAACAGAAAGCCTTCACCAACTACTTAAGCGGCATGCTCGATTTTAGATAATGATATTTCCTTGTGCGACAAAATTAATACAAAAAACTACTTTACCACACACAATGCAGGAGCCTTTGTGATCCATTGTTATGTCTAAATGCTTCAAAGGTTGATACCCAAGAGTGAGGAACCCATAGCCGAGTCCAACACAAGAACACTGCCAGCTATGCTCAATCCCAACCATATTCCAAATAAGCCGGCAAACAGATCAAAATTGCTACTTTGAGCGGGGCATCCAATGTATCAATCCTGCAACAAAAAATAAAAAAAAAGTAAAAGCCACTTAATATACTGAAAAATAATTATTAAGGAAATTATATAATGTCCTTCACAATTGATTCTTAAGCATTTTTTGTTATTTAGTCTGCTAGACATACATGCGCTAATGGCAAGACGTTTGTGGTGCCACAGACAGGTTTACTTCTACAATCGATATTCAGATGCAATATTCTGTAGGATACAGTCGGACATTTGCGAAGGTTTTTAACTGGATAGGCTTGGAACCAAATTGAATATTAAGTTAAGCTTTAAAAAGGCTAAAGCTGTATTTTTTTTTTTTTCGTCACGAAATTTAATAACTCGTTCCATTCAGGATTCTTAAAAGAGAAAAACTTGACAAGGGAAATTAGAGAGAGTTTTATTACTTAATATAATGTGTACGCTGTCCAGTACACATGAGCAGGAAACAAGCCCAGAATCACCCCAAAGTTCCCGAAAATCAAAATCACACTGGCAGCAGGACCCACCGACAGACCTGTATAAACAAAGTACATGAGCAAACCAAACCATGAATTGCATATATAATCATGTAATTCAAAAGCAAAACCCTACTGGTCAATCCAGTCTCCATCTATCTATCTAGAAAAAAAAAAGGTTAGAAGAGAATGGACAGGACAACCTTTGAGAGCACCAAGAAAGAGAGCAGAACAGAATAAAAATACCACATAAATTACCCTCAACAGCTAAGAAACATTTGGGGACATAATTCAATTCTAAATGTACAACCGGAAACAATAACAGACCAAGATTAGATATTCCTAGAAGAGAAACCAAGAACTAAAAACTGACAAACGAGAGAAAGGACTTGTATTGCAACTAGCAAGCAAGAAGAAGACAAAATAAAAAGAAAACCATCAAACGAGAAATGAAGGGTATCATGTAGGTAGGCGCAGCGCAGGATTTCAGCAACTAAGAAAGAGACATCTGAGAGAGATAGATAGTGAAGGGAGAGAGAGAGAGAGAGATTAGAAATGAAGGGTGTCGGGTATGTAGGCGCAACGCAGGATTTCAGCAACTAAGAAAGAAAGAGGACATTCATCGAGAGAGATGATGATATAGAAGGAGAGAGAGATTAATCACATCGATCATGCATAAGAAACGTGGCATGACATTGACCTTATATATATATATATATTATAGAATTAATTTATGGTTCTTTCTCTTCCTGATATTGATTGATTGACCAGCTCCCTCTCTAACCACGTGCAAGTACAACTCATCAAGGTTTCCTTTCTTCCTCTCAGGACCATCACCATCATCATTGACGCAACGCAACTTGATAAGCTGAATTGCCAACAACAATTGATAAAAAATTTTTGCATGGCATTTTTAATAATCACCGGTTGTGATATGATATTCTGTTGTCATGTATATCATATCTTCAGAGAACGTCCAAACCGAACGACGAACCAAACCACACCACATGGAATATAAAAATGGATAGTCTTCCGTCTCTTTCGATTATTATATTATAATAATTAATAGAAGCAAGCCAAAATACTTAATGCTATAGAATATTAATTATATCTTATTATATACAAATATGTCATGTTTATGGGATCTTGTATATTACAATCCATATTACTTCATTTTTTTATTAAAACTTAAAGGAATTGAGCCAACTTTGAACAAGAAAAGAAAATGAAGAAGGGAAATTGAGCCAAGAAGAAATCCTCTCTTTTAAAATCAAATTCGGAAAATATATTTCCATCATCATCATCATCATGGCTAACCCCAATCTCAACCAAATCGGAGACGTGCTTGCAACCTCTAACTCATTCTCTAGGCCAGACGTTGTGCTCCTTAGCGAAACACTCCAACCAAAAGCAAAATAATAGGTGCAAATGAGGATGAAAAAGTCTTAACTAAGTGGTTGTGTGAGTGATGGGAATCAAATTTTTTTTCGACAGCAAGAATCATTAACCAAGCGATAGTGAACTATCAAACACATTAGATTTGGCTTGGAGAGGAGTCACGACCCATGATGAACCAAAATGAACTGAGAGAAGCCAACCTTATGTTAGTGTTTGTTGACCTTAATGGAGTTGAAGACTGGCTATTTCTATTATGTTGTTTTTGTTTCCATAATTGGGTTTAGTTATATTGTGTTATATAATCTTATTTAATTATTTCTTTATGTTAATTTTTCCATATTTAGTATAGGTATAAATACTTTTTTATTTTGGGGTTTTGGACAACACTTTTCAGATTGAAATTTCACTTACATTTGCCGTGAAGGGCCCTCTCCTTTTTCATGCCAACTCTTATCAATTTCTTTCCTAAGGATTGTGGTGGAGTTTGCTTAGGATTATTGTATGTAATATCAATAATTCTCAACCCTTTCCCAATTGCTATTAGTGTGTAAATATTTGGCATGTAATTGGAATTATCTTTTCTTTCTCATTGTCCCGTAAATTAAGGTTCATTTTGCAAGCTAAGGTTCATCCCATGCTTGGAATTGGATTACATTATTTCTTTATCTTTGATTTATGTTGCACTTACCATTGAAACACATCATAATTTGGTATCAGAGTGTAGGGTTTGTGGAAGGGAATTCGTGAATCAAAAAATTGGGGATTTGGGTTCTTTTTTTGTTCCATTTTGCAATTGAAGTTGTGTGAAGTGGAATTGAAGTTTGGTTTAAATTGTACCGTAATATAATTGTTGTTGTGGTTGGATTCGAAGGAGATTGAATTAAATTCCTTGCCATGGATGATTTTTGAGGAATCATTTATAATAGATTCCATTAAAAAGTGAAAATTGTGTTGATTTCACATAAATTGTGCTGTATTTTACCTTAGTTTTTGGGATTGAAGTTGAGGGAAGTATAATTTAGGGATTCTTGTTGTGAGACCTTGCCATGAAGGTTAGGAAATTTTTTTTTTTTAATTGATTCATATTTACCTTATGTAGTAATTGTGCATTAAATTCTTTGAAATGCACTTTGATTAAAGCTTGGAATCATTTTTGTATTGTGATTGTGGAAGTGTGTGTGATTGGGGTTTGCACTTTGGGGGTGTTTGTGAAGCCTGGAGTGTGTGTTGCATTGGTTGTGTGTTGAACTGTAGGTGGGTGTGTACTGTGAAGTGTGAGTGTTGTGTTTTTTGGGTATGAGTGTGACCAAAGAAGGTTGTGTTGAATTGTTCTTGTGTGTTGTGAAGAGTATTGGTTTGGAGGAATTGTGTGTGAAGCTGTGATTGTTAAAAAAAAAGGAATTTATTTAAAAAAAAAATTTTAAATTTCAACAGTCAGTCGAATAATGTGTGAATGACGGAATTGGCAATGACCCCAACAGTCGGTTAGGGGAGGCAGGTCGTCTTTCTGTAAGTAGGGGAACACTAAAGAAACAATTGCGGATCCACCACTATTTTGCTAATTAGCAACATAGGTGATGAAATGACCATGCCAAACCACTAGGGGAAAAAACCCACGGGGGACCCCCTTCGGTTGTCCATTAGAATGCTCGTAGAGAAGGAGTTTTGGAGGAAATGGGTAGGGGGAAAGGGAGATTTTTTTTTTAGGAAGGGGGAAGGATTAATTTTTGAAAAGGGGTTCCCCAAATCGTGATTTTCAGATACCTGGGAGCTTATAATATGAAAAATTTGCAGATGTTTTATTTTTTTGGGAAAGGGGGTTTTACAAAAGATATTGGGTTGGGGGAAAAAAGGGTAGAGGGGCCTTTTTTAATTTTTGAGATTAACAATCACACTTGATTTCACCTTGTGTATAGGTTATTGGTTATGTACCTTATGAGGGAAAAAATCTTATGCTAATGGCGAAGAGTGAGGGGCGAGATACATACCTAGCAGGAAAAAAACAGTTAGAGGATGGGGGTTTTCCCAAATCCTATAGGAGGAGTTGTTTAGCATCTAAAAAATATTGAGCAGGTGGGCAAAACAGTGATGAGTATGTAAATTTTGAGACACTAAAAATTAGGAAAAAGTCCATCAAACCTCCTAAAAAAACCCCTAATAATTTGTGTTAGGTTAAAAAGTTGAAATTGCCTGCATTGTGGACTCTAGAGGTTTTTCCCTTAGATTTTTTAAAGCCTTTTTTATATCAATCTTTTAAGTTAAATGGTTTTAAATATTTTATTTTTTAGAAATCAAAAAAAAGGTATTTTAAAAATTTTACCCCTTGAAAAAAAATCAGGTTAAAGCAGTAAAGGGATGTTTTTCAAGTTTTAAGAAGTATCTACAATTGGGGATAAACAAAAATTACATAAGGGCACGGTTTGAGGCAGGCCAAGGTTCAAACCGGTTCCCAAAACTGGACAAAAAAGGGCGAAAATGAGGTTTTGAAAAAAGGGAGAGAACGGTTTTAAGGGCCCGTCGGTTAAAACCGGGGATAAACCGTGTGAAGCCTTTTGGGGAAGATGATGTGCCAAGGAGAAAAAAGTGTGGAACTCAACCAGATAAAGGGCACGGCTTGAAATCACCCGTGGGAGAAAACAATTACACACGGACACGGATAAAGATTGAAGTTTAGCACGCGAAGGCACGGCTTGAAATCTTGGTGTGTGTAACGTGGTTCCAACTGGGGGGGTTGAAATTGGGAAGAATATGCCGGGGAGGCCGACTTCCCCCGGGGCCGATGGGGGGGTGCAGGCAGACTATCTTCCTTTCTCAAAATCTACTTGAAAAAAGGAAAAAAGATATTTCGTATCTTGCTAGAAAAAAGATCACATGCTACCATTAATGAAAAAAACCCAAACCTAGGGGGTTAGGAAACTTTGATCTTGGAATTTGGTTTGGGAAAAAAAAAAGCGGAGGCAAGCAAGAAAAAGGGGTTTCATTAGTTTTTATCTTTTATTTTCGTTTTTTTGATGAACATGTGTAGCAAAGCACTTTTTACCCAAAGGGTCTAGATGTTTAATTTTCCCACGAATTTGAGGTTAATTGACTTTTTTTATTCTATTTTTGGCTTTGGGGTTTTTATAATCTTCTATCGTTTTGTCTTATTATTTTGTTGTTGGTATAAATAGGGGTCTTTACTCAATTAGAAAGTTAATATATTGTAACTACAGTCAAACCCGTAATTTTTTGATTTTTCTAGTCTTTGATCAATAAATTTTTTGGTTATAAAAGAGATGATGATTATGTTATAGGTGTGTGATCTGTTTAAATGGGTTTTTATAATTACTGGCTGAATTTTGGTAGTCTCTCTAGATCTTAATGCTATTGATAGATTAAATCCAAAAGCGCTTGTCAAAAGGGTTTTTTAATTAATAAAGAAATAATTCAAAGGCGCAGGTTATCGAGGAAGTAAGGAGAGATAGGTTATTAGAGCTTTTTTAATAACCATAAAAAAATTTTCAAAACAAAAAAAGGGAAATTTGCTCGTGATCAATTCCCCGTAATTAAACCCTCTTTTTTCTTTGGTAGGCTTTTACCATATCTGTTTTTCTTACCTTGTTTTATTTATTTGATTCACAAAAAAAAAACCCCCCCCCCCCCCCCCCCCTTTTTCCCTTTTTCCCCTTTTATTCTCCTAAATGGGAAATAAGTTTAACCAATCTTGTGGATTCACCCTACTCCCCACAAAATTAAAAATCATTTTTGTTAGGAGTGGGTTTTTATTTTTGTTGGTTCGACACCCATCAAATTTTTGGCCCCGTTCCCGGGGGGGATTGGTGTAAAATTTTTTCTATTTTTATATGACTCTTTCTTCTCAATAGGTGAACTAACTTTAACCGGGTTTGAGAAGAATCTAAAGAGGCTGCGCAAGAAGTGTCACCCCCCGGCCCGAACTTGTATGGATTGTCTGATTATCCTTGATTTGAAAAAGGGGGAAAAGGAAAAATCTCGAGAGAATTTAAAGGGGGTTTGGCTGCAGGTGGAATCAACAACCCCTTTGTATTCACTATCCCAAAACAAAGCGTGGAATTCGAATTGAAATTTGGGGTTGATACATCTGCTCCTACTTTTTCAGGTTTTGGGAATGAAGATCCCAAAAAAGCATTTGAAAGATTTCCCCTTTTTGTGTGTTCTAGTAGAGGGAAAGGGAATAACTGCGATCAAATAAAGCTACGTGTTTTTTCCATTTTTTTAAGTACAAAGTAAAGATTGGGTTTTTTATTTGCCCCCGGGTTTTTATCCCCCCTTTGGGGAAGATATGGTAAGGCTTCTTGGACAAATTTTTCCCCCCGATCCAGACCCGCGGGTTAAAGAAGAGAAATTTTGTGGTTAAAAAAAAAGGGAAACTGAGCCCTTTTCATGAGTATTGGGAAAAAGGTTCAAGCAACTGTTGCAGTGCCCAAAACGGGGTTTTCCGAACAACCCTCTCCAATATCTTACGAAGGCCAACTTCCGAGGAAGAAAGATGATGGATGCGGGCAAGGGGGGGCGCCATAGAAAACAAAACCCGGGTAAGCTAGGGAATTTGATTCCTTAGGGGTGCTAATTCCAAAATTTGGGTATGGGGCACGATACGTCTTAAAAAGGGGAAGTAAATAGTAAAATGTGTCTAACCCTAAACATAAAATTTAAATCTTACCCCCCTTGGCAGCACGCTTTGGAAATCCCCAAAGGTAAAAAGCTGTGGAATTTGTGCTGCTTAGTCATCCGACCGACATGTTCCCATATTGCAGTGAAAAAACTATGAACACGCCAATGCTGTGGGCGGATTCCCAGGACAGCACAAAGGAAATGATCCCTATTCAAACACTTCAATCCGGGTGGAGGGATCATCCTAACTTTCCGATTGGCAAAAACCCCCAAAATGTCCAACAATTCCCGCCAAAGCCATACACCCCGTACCCCCAATCCTTCACTTAGGTATGCCCCCTTTAGGTATTTTTAAATCTTAGCTGTGAATACCCAAACCAATTTCAGGAGGAAACAAACAAAGCATTTAAAATTGGGGCATCAGGTAGCCCAAATTGTTAGCATCAAAAAGGGTTTGAAAAAACAAGGTAAATTCCTTTTTCAAAAAAATTACAAAAACCCCAAGCAAAAGATTAATGCAAAAACCTTGAGAATGGAACAAAATTGCAGGGGTCAAATAAGAAAGGAAAAACCTTAATCTTGAGGAAAAAGACCAAGAAGAGACTTTGACCCGAGCCAGCAGGGCGACCCGATTAGCAAAGTCTCTAAGGAGCCCTCGAAGGGGCACTTTATACCCCCTCCCTTTCCCCCCAATTTTGCGAAAAACCCGAAGGAAGCGGAAGAAAAAAAGATTCGGGGAAAAGTTTTTGTAAAGTCGAGGGAAATTTTCCTTTCTTGAGCAAATTTAACAAATACCTCCTTTTTCTAGATTTCCCCAAGGACTTGGCACTAACAAAGGGTGAAAGGCAATGAAAAAAATTTGTGTGGTGAAAAATTTTTAGATTATTCAGAAGAAGTTCCTCTAAAGTAAGGAACCCCCGGGATGTTTTCCATTCCTTGCAAAATAGGTAGTTTGGAATCCCCTAAAACCCCTGTGTGATCTAGGGCTTTATCAAAAGTCTGCCTTTGTCTGTTTTCAAGTTTAAATGTTGGTCCTTTAAAGGAAACGGGTATTATGTTCAACTTGCGTAGGGGCAAAGTTTTTCCCCGAGGGAGTTTTAGAGGGTGTTTTAATTCAAGTCAATGGGTTGTTTTTCCTGCGATTTTTAAAGTCTTGCATGGACGATATGATCTAATTCATCATATATTTTTAGGGGGGACATTCCCTTAAAACTTCTAAAACGAAAATCGATTAAAAAGATGGGACCCCCTTGGATTTGAGGTGAAGTGATTAAATTTTTATTTTTTTGATGCCATGAAACACCCCAACGTATTTGTTTTTTTTTGCGGTTTTTATTAACCATCTCTATTTTTGTTCGGAATTATTAACCCATTACCCCAAGGGACAAGGTGGAATCCAAAAACTTTCCGAATATTTTGAGGAAAAATCTCCAAAAAACTTAAAAAAAAGGCGCTTCTGGGGGCAAAAACCCTGTAAAAAAAAAAAAAAAAGTTTTTTTTTGCAATTTTGTTTTGTTTGTTTTTGTTTTTTTTTTTTTTTAGTTTGTTTGTTTTGATTTTAGTGTAGTTTTGAAAATCTTTGGTCGGGTGCGCAAGGCTAATTCATTGAGCCTTTCAGGCTTAAAAGGGAGCCTCCAATACCAGGGAAGTACCAATTTCCCCTCTTTATTTTTTAATGTCCTTTGTGTTGTTAAATTTCCCCTTTTAATTTTGTAAAAAAGGAAAATGGGGGACCTGTTCAAATAAGTGTGGGGGAGAGGGGTAATAAAAATAGGTAGGCAAATTATCTCTAATGTTTTTCCCTTTAAATAAATTTTTTGCCAAATTTTTTTTTACATGAAAACAGGATTTACTAAATGTTTTAATAAACACTACAAAATGTGAAAAATTATTGTTCAAATGTTTTTTTTCTCCTTTGTTGATTAGAAACAGGGGTTAAAATTAAGTAGTGAAATCTTTAAAAACAAATTTACCTTGTATTTTTGCTTTAGAATTTGGGAAATCTAAGATAAGTCGAGTCTTAAGTGAAAAAAATTAAACAATTTTACTTCTAGGTTTTAAATTAGTACGATACTCTTGAGTTGTTTGAAAAAAATATAAAACTTGTGAAAAAAAGAAAAAAGAATCAAGAAAGCCATTACTCCCAAAGATTCAATAATTGAGTCAAGAGTATTCAAAATTGAAGGGTTGAGTGAGGAAGGTCCGTAGGGGTATCTTAAAACCGGTCATTAGTGAGAGCTCGGGATGTTGCCGACTCAATGAACCACTATAACGTAAGGGCGAAAAAAACAAAAGTTCATGAAAAAAAAAGCGGGGGAAAAAAAAACCCTCAAAAAATGCTTGAATAAAACAAAAAAAACTGAAAGTAAACTTCATTGAAAAAAACAAAGATGTATAAAAGGGAGAAATATCTACAAAAGTTATACTATTGCTTTTACTTTTTTGGGGCAAGGATTATTGTTTGCTAATGTCCAATGAATTTTAATTTGGGTGTTTTTCCTTATGGATTTTAAATATTTTCTTTTGGAAAAAAAAATTTTTTTCTAAACAGGGATTTAAAAATTTGTTTTGTTTTGATTAGTATTGAATTTTGCAACGTAAAAATTGATCCAGGAAACCCATTGGGTTGAAATTTGTGAAAAAAAATTACAAGTCATGAATTACAAATGAATAAGTTGGAATGATGAAAAAGAAAGCTTGTAAAATTTATGATAGATTTTTTCCAAATTTATTTGATGCAATTGCTTGAGGGGCAAGGGAAGAGTTTTAATGGGGGGGAATTTGATAGACCATTTAACTCAATCTTTAAGATAAATTTTTTTAAAATTTTTTATTGATTTTAAGAAACATAAGGGAAAAAAGGTACTTTTAAATTTTATCATCGGATAAATTAGGGTTAAATGCAGTAAGGGGCAAATTAAGTATTTTTGAGAAGTATCTACAACTTGGATCAAGACAAGAAATTACACCCCGGAGGGGAAACCGGTTTAGGCACGGGCCAAGGTTCAAAAAGTGTTACACACTGGACAAAAAGGCGAAAAAGGGTCTTGAAAAAGAGAGAGACACGGTAAGGCCGGCCTGGTGGGGAACCCGGGGTTTAAAACCCTGCTGAAACCGTGGTGGAAAATAGTGGCCAAGGAAAGAAAGTGTGGAACTCAACCGTGAAGACACGGGGTGGGAAATCTAGCCCTGGGAGTAAACCCCTGCACCATGGAACCCCGGGTGAAGATTTAAATTATGCACGATGAAGGCACGGGTTGAAATCTTGCCCTGTGGTAAAACCCTGGGTTTACATGGGGGCGGGTTTAAACTTGAAGAATAGCACAGAGGGTGGCAGGTTAACCACGGGCCCAGGTGGGGTTTTTCCCGGCAGACGATCTTCACTTCTCGAAATTTTTCTTGAAAAAGGAAAAATATTTTCGTATCTTGCTAGCAAAAAATCACATTATCCATTTATAGAAAAATAAGCCAACCCAAAGGGGGTTAGGCAACTTTTGATCTTAAAATATTGGTCTTGAAGAAGGAAACGCGGAGGCAGGCAAGCAACCGGGTTCATTTGTTTCTTATTTTATTTTCGTTTTATTGATAAAACATTTGTAGCTAAGCTATTTTTTTCTTGCCAAAGGGTCATGATTTTTAAAATTCCCCCAGAATTGTGAGGTCTAATTGACTTGTATTTATTTATTCTTTGCTTTCGGGTATTCAATATTTTTGATCTTTTTGTCATTTTTACTTTGTTGATTGGTTAAAATAGAGCTCTTCACTAAATTTACAAGAAAATATTTTGTCAACTAGCACGTCAAAAAAACCCGTAATTGTTTGATTGTTTATTTTAGTGATGCAAAAAACATGTTTGGGGTTATAAAAGGTTTTACGAATTCTTTTTATGGGGGTGTGTGATCATGTTTAAATAGGTTATTTTATAATCTACGGGCATAAATTGGTGTCCCTAGATTTAATGCTATTGATAGTTAAACCGGCTTGTTAAAGGGGTTGTTTAATCAAAAAGAGAAAAATTAAAAAGCGCTTTTCCGAGGTTAGGGGAAGTAAGGAGAGTGGTTTAGAGCTTTTTAAAATAACCAAAAACCAATTTTTTCTGAACAAAATAAGAAATTTGAGATGTCAAATTCCTAAATTAAACATTTTGATTCCTTTGGTGGTTTTTAAACCATATTGATTTTTCTTCCCTTGTTTTACTTTTTTTGATTCAAAACAAAACCCCCCCCCCCCCTTTTCTTTTCCCTTTTTTCTCCGAATAAAAATAAGTTTAACCAATCTCTGTGGATTGAAACCCCACCCCATATATGCAAATCATATAAATTTTTCTGGAGTAGGTTTTTTTTTTTTTGTTGGATTCGAAACCCCCCCCACAAGGCCATTTAACTTTTGAAAGTAAAAAACAAAGGGTCCCCCCCGTTGAGTATGAGCAACAAGTATGGAACTTTCAAAAAAACCCTTATGGTTTTAATAGGTGCAAATTTTAAAAAAAAGGGAATAAAGGGGATTGATAAAGCTACGGGGCACAAATACAATATTACTGATAGGAAAGAAATTTTGGGGAAAAAGGAAAGAGTTTATTGGGGGTAATATGCAACAAAAAATCCAGGACAAAAGTGAGAAAATTGTAAATTAATGCTTTAAATGCATGGGCTTTGGACAATATTACTAATGTCTTAAATAAAAGGGTATGAGTATGAAGGGGGGAAAATATAGGGGGAAAGGAAAAGGGATACTGGACCCCTAATGACTTTAAATATGCTATAGGGTTCGTGACCCTGATTTTTGAGGCAGTGAAGAAAAGGGAAATGAAAAATTTTCTTTATTACATATTAGTAGGTAATGATATATCTCTAGATTTTGGGGGGGAAAAAGGGAAAAACCTTTCCATACCCCCGTCGGTTCTAGGTAATTTTTGGTCTTCTTTTTTTTGAGGGTGAATTGCACTAAATTTTAATAGCTGTGAATATAAATAGATTGAAATTATCACTAGTCCAATCCTCAATTAAAAAATTGCTTTGGTTTTAGTATAGAAAAAGTTGTTTGTCACTCAGAGGTAAGGTTTAAAATAGGGGGGGGGAAAAATACCAATGAAAAAATTGCTTGTATTTCTTCCCCCCAAAGTACGCATTTTCATACAAAGGGAAGATTGGTTTTTGAAAGGGGTGGTGCATAATGAGTTAGAAAACATTTATGTGTTTCGCGGGAATGAAGGGGTTTTATCTTGACTCCATGTCCCCAATTGAGGTAAAAATTTTTTCAAGAACAGATTAAAAAAATTTAAAGGGGCAATCAAGACTTTGGGGACAACAAGCATTTGCAAAAAAGGTTTTTAGTCTGGGGGTTTTTCAAGAATTTCATCTACAACAAAGGCCCATTAGATTGGGGAAATTTTTCCATAAACTCGAGGGGTGTTTGGGAATCAAACCCCTTTTTTTACAGCAGGGAACCTTAATTTTAGCGACAACGAAAAAATTTAAACACATTAGCACTTGGCTTGGGGAGGTGTACGGTCAAAGATGAACCAATGAATAAGGGCCGACATTATTTAAAATGTTTGTTAACCTAATGGGGGCTTGAAGACTGGTATTTCTTTATTTGTTTTTGATTCCATAATTAGGTTTAGTAAATTGTGTTATTAAATTTCTTTTCTTATTTTCTTTATTTAATTTTTCCATATTTAGTAAGGGAAAATTTGTTATTTTAGGGGTTTTTGGACAACCTTTTCAGATTTAAATTTACTTACATTTGCCCGAAAGATCTCTTTTTTCTGCTAAAAAAATTTTCAAATTTTTTTCCGGGATTTGGCGATTTGCTTAGGATTTTTGTGGTAATTTCAATATTCCCCTTCAAATTTTCTTTGTGGTAATATCTGGTAGTAATTGGGAAAATCTTTTTTTTTCCCTTTTCTAAAAATTTGAGTTTATTTTGCAAAACTAAGGTTTTCGCCATTTCTTGAAATTGGATACATTTTTTCTTCCATCTTTGATTTTTTGTTGTAATTGCATTGAAAACACATTAGTGAGTATTTTTATAAGTACCCCTTTTATACTGGTTTTCAAAAAGTGATTTGAAGTAAACAATAGTTGGATGGCTATAAGGAATGATAGAGGAAGTAAAGTGTAATTAATTTATCTAATGTACAAATAATAAAAGGAGTTTAAGGAACCTTCTCAAAAAAATTAGCTTTAAGTAATTAAAAAATTGTTATTTTCCGAACTTTTATTTAATCTTTAAGAGTAGGATTTTACAATAAATATGTTTTCTAATCTTTAAAGGTTGTGGTAATGAAAAAAGAATGGTTGAATTTTTTATAGACACAGGTCCATAACATTTGCGAATACTTAGTGATCGATGAATGAGAAAAAGATACCATTTAAGGAAATCTTGATGAGCTTTTTAAGAGCCTAATGCTAAAGTTTTTTTCATGAGTGTTGAGCTTTTGGATGGGGATAAAAAAATTTTCTAACCCCCTTTTTCCGACTCTTCAAGAAAATTTCCTTGAGTTCCAAAAAAAATAGACCAAATTCATTAGGTCATATCATTATTCCAATGATTTAAGCCAAATAATTAATAAACTGGGGTTTCAATATCCCCAAAAAAAACAATTTCAGCCCTTTACATTTTACTCAAGAATGTTTAGGTATTCTATGTATAAGGCTCAAAAATTTTCACTTCATCAACAAGACAATGCTTTTTCTTGTTTTTAGTTGGAATAAAAATGAAATTTTCTCCAAGCTAAAAAAAAAATTAAAATTTTTTAAAATTTTGAAATTTTAAAAAAAAAAAATTTTATATATGATTGTATATTTTAAAAGTAATTATTAAAAAAAATATAATGTTTTTTTGTGGTTAAAAAAAAGTTTTATACATTAAAAAGTATGGGTACAATTTTCCCCTTTGTTTTTCAAAAGTTTATTTTTTGTTTTTTTGGGATTTTTTTGATAATTGATTTTAGAAATGATAATTTTTATAACATTATTAAGATATAATTTTTTAAAGTCTTATTTAAAAAAAAAAAATCAAAAGAATACTTATTTTTTTATCATGTTTTCCTTTTAGTTTCCTTTTAATTGTTTATTTAAAAAATTTTTATGTTTTATTTTAGTGATGATAATTTTTTTTAAAAAAATTAAAAAGTGTTATATATTTGCAAAATCCTCCTTTATATATAACCTACATATTGTAAATTTTACTTAAAAAAATGATAAATATGGCCTCCATTGTGATGTTTTTGGGTCCACCCCTACTTTAATGCCTTCTTCAAAAATTTCTTTTCCCTTTTGGGGCTTTTTTAAATTTCTCCTTTAATTAGAGTTGGGGCGAGCCAAAGGGGCGGGGTACCCAACCCTCATTGACCGCGAGTTATAGTGGGCTAGCCTGCAATGGCCCCGGGAC